>JAOPSE010000300.1:600000-885158 GCA_029449295.1 Zea luxurians | reverse complement strand
AGCAAGCGCTGAAGCTACCACCTATAAAGCTTCGGCATGAAGACAGATCCCAAGATGAAGGGTCGAACCGACTTAAAGATGAATTGACTCAAAGACCCATGATGTTTCGTGTCATTGTTGTAATCGATTGTAAAGGACATAAATGTAATTTTGCGCAGGTTGCACCCTATGCCTATAAATAGGTGACAGTACCTCGACACTGTTCACGCGATCTTGTAATCACTGGCACGTTACGCTTGAATTATTGCTTTCCGCCAAGGCGAAGGTATAAACGTGCTCAAATATTATGTTTTAATACTTATATATTCATATAATGAAATATATGAATACATTTTATGCTTTACATTTCATTTCTTATTGTTTGTTGTTTTACAATTATGATTACAAAGGTGAAATCTTCGTAATGTCTTACTCTTGACCTTCGTCCGAAGCTCATTAAATCCTTGGGGAGATAATGCTTCAACGGACGAAGGACATTTATACTTAACATTTTGTGTTGCCTTGTTCTTAATTCATAGCATTTGAGAACAAGTCCCCAACAGCACTTTTATATTTGCTATAAATATGGACAATAGTAGTAACCTGCCTAAGCGCCCTCCCGAGATCGGACTCGAGGGAGGGTAAGACCGGAACGAGGTCAAGCCTGAGTGGAGGCCATTCCGATAGGGAGGTGAAGCTACCATGGGGGGGAGGGGACACTCTAACCTATGGAGTTGGTATAACCTCCCCCCGAATGGTTTGTGTTGGCATCAATCACCAAAATGGGGGAGATTGAAAGGGAAATAGGGTCAAACCTTTTCCAATAAGAATTTTGGTGGTTGAATTGCCCAACACAAATTATTGGACTAACTAGTTTGCTCTAGAAAATATGTTCTACAGGTGCCAAAGGTTCACAACAAACCAATACAAGTCAAAAGAAAGAGTTCAAACAAAGCGAGCAAAATACAACCGAAGTGTGCCCTGGTCTGGCGCACCTGCCACCGGATAGTGTCCGGTGCACCAAGGAACCCAACTCCGAACTTGCCACCTTCGGGAATTTTGGGAGCCGCTCCGCTATAATTCACCGAACTGTCCGGTGTAGCGCCGGACTGTCCGGTGTGCCAGTGGAGCAATGGCTACTTCGTGCCAACGGTCGTCTGCGAAGGCATTAAATGCGCTACAGTGCGCGCCTACGCGCGCAGAAGTCAGAGCAGGCGCCAAAAGGCGCACCGGACAGTCTACAGGACCTGTGGTGCCCCCCGGACTGTCCGGTGGACCCACAAGTCAGAGCTCCAACGGTCGAACCCTAACGGCCGGGTGACATGGCTGGCGCACAGGATAGTGTCCGGTGGCGCACCGGACTGTCTAGTGCGCCATGCGACAGCAGCCTCCACCAACGGCTACTTTGGTGGTTGGGGCTATAAATACCCCCAACCACCCACCATTCATTGCATCTAAGTTTTCAGCATTCTACCTCTTACAAGAGCTATAGCATTCAATACAAGACACAACCAAAGAGATCAAATCCTCTCCGAGGTCCGGAATCACTCCAAACAAATTAGTGACTAAAGAGAGAGACATTTGTGTTCTTTTGAGCTCTTGCGCTTGGATTGCTTTTCTTCTTTCTCACTCTTGTTTCCACAACACTTGTAATCAAAACAAGAGACACCAATTGTGTGGTGGTCCTTGTAGGGGACTTAGTGTCCTATTTGATTGAGAAGAGAAGCTCACTCGGTCTAAGTGACCGTTTGAGAGAGGGAAAGGGTTGAAAGAGACTCGGTCTTTGTGACCACCTCAACGGGGAGTAGGTTTGCAATAACCGAACCTCGGTAAAACAAATCATCGTGTCATTCGTTCCTATTTGCTTGTGATTTGTTTTCGCCCTCTCTTTTGGACTCGCATATATTTCTAACGCTAACCCCGGCTTGTAGTTGTGCTTAAGTTTATAATTTCATATTCCGCCTATTCACCCCCCCCCTAGGCAACTTTTAGGTGGTATCATCCTTCCCTTTGGGAGAGATCATCCAGAATAGGGAAGCCTCGGGAAGGGTAGCCAAGTGGGTCGTCGAACTCATGGAGAAACTCTGTCGTTCGCCCCCAAGAATGTCGTCAAATCCCATGCCCGGCTTACTTTCTGGCTGAATGGACTGATACCCAATTACCAACATCTCCGATCCAAGCCGAGTTATGGACATGTACTTTGACGGATCTCTGATGAAAAAACGGGGCGCTGGATTGCTTTTTATCTCACCCCTCGGCATACATCTGCGATACATCATGCATCTCCACTTCGCTGCATCCAACAATGTCGCCGAGTATGAAGCCTTGGTCAATGGTTTACGCATCGCCATTGAGCTAGGAGTCAGACGCCTAGACGTCCGAGGGGATTCCTAGCTTGTCATTGACCAGGTGATGAAAAACTAGAGCTATCTTGATGCGAGGATGGAGGCTTACTGCGAGGAAGTTCGACACATCTAAGATAAGTTTTTCGGCCTGGAGCTCAACAACGTCGCATGCCGGTACAATGAGGTAGCTGATGAACTGGCGAAAATTGCCTCGGAGCGGACCACGGTCCCCTCGAATGTCTTCGCCAAGGACATCTTCAAACCCTCGGTAATGCCCAAGGAGGCGTCCGAGCTCGCCCCCCATGAAGAAGCACCCCTGGCCGGCGGGCCGAGGCTATGCAAATTGACGGTGATGAAAACCGAGCCTCTCCAACTTTGGACTAAAGGGCACCTTACCTGGAGTATCTCCCCGGGGAGAACTCCTTCTAGGGAAGACCGAGGCCTAGCACCTCACCCGCCAAGCAAAGACCTTTGTGCTGATAGGAGAAGAAAAGGAGATGTACCGACGCAACCCCTCGGGAATACTTCAACGGTGTATACCAATCAGCCAAGGGCAGGAGTTGCTGGGCGAAGTCCACTCGGGGGCTTGCGGGCACCACGCGGCACCCCAAACCCTTGTTGGCAACGCCTTCAAGCAAGGGTTATACTGGTCGACTGCAGTGGCGGATGCTATCAAGATCGTGTGGTCCTGCCGAGGCTGCCAGTTCTACGTGAAGCAAACGCATATGCCAGCTCAAGCCCTTTAGATGATTACAATGACATGACCATTCATGGTGTGGGGATTGGATCTCGTCGGTCCTCTGTAGAAGGCACCTAGGGGCTTCACGTACCTGATGGTCGCCATCGACAAATTCTCCAAGTGGATCGAGGTCTAGCCCTCAACAACATTAAGTCAGAGCAGGGGTTGTGTTCTTCACGGACATCACTCATCACTTCAGGGTCCCCAACTCAATCATCACCGATAATGACACCCAGTTCATAGGGAAGAAGTTCCTTAGCTTCTACAGCGACCATCACATCCATGTAGATTGGTCAGCAGTAGCACCCGAGGTGTAACGGGCAAGTAGAGCGTGCCAATGGCATGATCCTGCAGGGCCTAAAGCTGAGGATCTTCAACGACCTAAACAAGTTCGGCAAGCGATGGCTCGCCGAGCTCCCTTCAGTAATCTAGAGCCTAAGGACTACTCCAAACCAAGCCACGGGGTTCATACCATTCATCTTGGTCTATGGGTGAGAGCACCTAAAGGGGGGTGAATAGGTGATCTTGTAAAAACTTACAACTTAAAGCCACAAAACTTGATTATGGGTTAGCACAATGAAATCAAGTGGCTAAGGACCGAGCTCTTGTGAAACACAATAGTCTCAGCGAGAACAAGAACAAGAGACACGATGGTTTATCCCGTGGTTCGGCCAAGTATAACACTTGCCTACTCCACGTTGTGGCGTCCCAATGGACGAGAGTTGCACTCAACTCCTCTCAAGTGATCCAATGATCAACTTGAATACCACAGTGTTCTTTTTTCTTTACTTTTTCCCGTTTGCGAGGAATCTCCACAACTTGGAGTCTCTCGCCCTTATAATAAGGATCAAAGTGAAAGCACTAGAGTAAGCTAGGGAAGCAACACACACAAATCCACAGCAATACGCACACACACAGCCAAGACTTGAGCTCAAATGAATCGCAACAAGTTCACCACTAGAACAAAGCTCAAATCACTAAGAATGTCAATCGAGTGCGCAAAGACGGAGTGTGAGAGATTAAGATTGCTCAAGGTATGCTTGGATAGCTCCTCCATTCGCCTAGGGGTCCCTTTTATAGCCCCAAGGCAGCTAGGAGTCGTTGGAAGCAATCCAGAAAGGAAATTCTTGCCTTCTGTCGGGTGGCGCACCGGACAGTCCGGTGCACCACCGGACACCCACTGTTCATAGTCCGGTGCAGATTGCTTTCCTAAATTGGCGCAGCCGACCGTTGCAGAAATGGAGCCGTTGGCGCACCGGACACTGTCCGGTGCCCCCATCAGACCGTTGGCACGCCCACGCATCACGCGCGGATTGCGTGGCCGACCGTTGGCTCGGCCGACCGTTGGCTCACCGGACAGTCCGGTGCACCACCGGACAGTCCGGTGATTCTTAGCCGTACGCTGTTGACTGTTTCCCGAGAGCGACGACTTCGCCGCAGACGACTCACCGGACAGTCCGGTGCACCACCGGACAGTCCGGTGATTTATAGCCGTACGCGTCGTCGAGACCCGAGAGTAGGCTATTCATCGGGACTGGTCCTGGCACACCGGACATTGTCCGGTGCACCCAAACCGAGCAGCCTTTCGGCTGTACATAGCCAACTTTTCTCCAAAATGATTTCTCCTATTTCTAGCACTTAGACATAATACATTAGTCTTCAAAACAAAGTATTAAGTCTAGACACATACCTTTAATCTTGATTTGCACTTCTTGAGTCTTTGGCACAAATATCACTCAACGCATTTTTGTGTGGAGCACTTAATCACCAAAATCTTATAGAAATGGCCCAAGGGCACATTTCCCTTTCAATCTCCCACTTTTTGGTGATTTATGCCAACACAACAAAAAGCAACTAAAGAAGTGCAACATCAATGCAAATGAGAACAAAAATTTGTTTTTGATTCAAATTTGGCATATTTGGATCATTCTTTGCCACCACTTGGTTTGTTTTTGCAAATCAAACTCAAATTCCTATCTCTAAGTCAAATTCAGTTGTTGAGGCATAGAGAGCGGTATTCCAAGAGAAATTGATCAAAGATTCAAGAACTCCCCCTTTTTCCCATAATCAAACATTCTCCCCACAAGAGATCAACTTTTGACAATAAGAGACAACAAGAGTATTTTGACAAAACAAAAGCTCTAACTCTACTATTTTCAAAATTCTCAAGTGGTAGCTGATCCATTTGCTTTGGCCTTAATTTCTCCCACTTTGGCATTAAGCACCAAAACGGGATCATTATTGGCCCCAAAAACCCCATTGCCTCACCAAAATCTTCAATTAAGAGTAAAAAGGCAATAAGGGCATGGAGATGAACTTGGAGTAAATTACCCTCTCATCGGAGTGCAGTGGAAGTCTTTCATGGTCCAAGTTCACCTTTTCCCTTTCAATCCTCCTTTGAGACTAAATTAAGAACACTCAAGCACATGGTTAGTCTCAAGGGATCAAGTTGTAGCATTTCTCCCCCTAAGTATGTGCATCATTCACACATGGACTTGTGAGGTCCGGGGATCCTTTGCACAACTTGAGCACCATAAATAAGCAATAAAATGCATAATGGAACATGATCAAAGGCATAAAACACATGTATGCTATAGATCAATCCAAGTTACGTGAATCTAAGACATTTAGCTCACTACGCAGCCTGCAAAAGGTCTTCTCATCTAAAGGCTTGGTAAAGATATCGGCTAGCTGGTTCTCGGTGCTAACGTAAAACACTTCGATATCTCCCTTTTGCTGGTGGTCTCTCAAAAAGTAATGTCGGATGTCTATGTGCTTTGTGCGGCTGTGTTCAACAGGATTGTCTGCCATGCGGATTGCACTCTCATTGTCACATAGGAGTGGGACTTTGCTCAGATTGTAGCCAAAGTCCTGGAGGGTTTGCCTCATCCAAAGTAGTTGCGCGCAACACTGTCCTGCGGCAACATACTCGGCCTCAGCGGTAGATAGGGCAACGGAAGTTTGTTTCTTAGAACTCCACGACACCAGGGACCTTCCTAGAAATTGGCACGTCCCTAATGTACTCTTCCTATCGACATTACATCCAGCATAGTCGGAATCTGAGTATCCAATCAAGTCAAAGGTAGACCCCTTTAGATACCAGATCCCAAAGCAAGGAGTAGCAACTAAATATCTAAGAATTCGCTTAACGGCCACAAGGTGACACTCCCTTGGGTCGGATTGAAATCTAGCACACATGCATACGCTAAGCATAATATCCGGTCTACTAGCACATGAATAAAGTAAAGACCCTATCATAGACCGGTATGCCTTTTGATCAACGGACTTACCTCCTATGTTGAGGTCGACATGCCCGTCGGTTCCCATTGGAGTCTTTGCGGGCTTGGCGTCCTTCATCCCAAACCGCTTGAGCAAGTCTTGCGTGTACTTCGTTTGAGAGATGAAGGTGCCGTCCTTGAGTTGCTTCACTTGGAACCCAAGGAAGTAGTTTGTAACACCCTGAATTTGGGGGTATAAAATTTCTTTGCTCATATTCACAAATTCAGGTGTTACTTTCATTTTCTCATCCTTCCCCAATCTTTTCTTTCTCATTTCTATAGGAGAAAAGTGCTTATTTTATTTGTAATAATAGTGTGATAGGTTAAACTTCAAGGGAGTATGAATTGTTGCATCATGTTGAACCCTAGATTTCACTTTTGTTTGGTGCATAGTTCTCAAAAGGTCTAATTTGAATTTGTGGCTTATTTGAATTTGAATCAAGTGGAGAAAATAAAAAGAAAAGAGAAAACAATTCCAAAATAAAAGAAAAAGGAAAAGCAGCCCGCTACCCCCGCCCCCTCGGCCTTTCGGCCCATCAAGCCCAACCCGCGCGCGCGCCCTCCCTCCCCTCTTCTCTCTCTGCGCCGCGGGCCCGGCTTGTCGGCGCGGCCGCCTTCCGCGCGCCCGCCTCCCGCTCTCTCTGCTCGCCCGACCCCACCCGTCGGCGCAGCCGTTTTCCCCGCGCCCGTGCCCGCTTTCTCCTCTCTCTCTGCCTGCGGGCCCGGCTTGTCAGCTCCCTCGTCCTCGCGTAACCGCCGCCGAGCTGCGCGCGCCCGCCTTCTCCGCGCCCACGTCTCGCGTGGGGCTCGCCCCAACCCCGCCCTCGGCCACTAGAGCCCCGAACCTCACTCGCCCTCTCCCCCTCCCTCATTTGCGCACCAACCGGCCCCTCTCTTCCACCTTCCCCTCGCTGCGCACACGCCAAAGCGCCATCGCCGCGAACCGCCGCCGCCCGAGCTCGTTTCCCGACCGCCGTTGGAGCTCCGCCGTGTCCATTGCCACGGTGAGCTTCGCCCCGACGTCCGCAACCCGGAACGCGCTCCAATTTCCCCTTCCCCTCCCTATTTCTCTCTGCCCGCGCTCACCCGCCGTCCGTGCAGCCGCCACCGTCGCCCCGGGCCACCGTCGCGTTATCGCCGCCGCCGAGGAGTCCCCGGAGTTCGCCTTGAGGTAAGGAACCTCTCCCGCCCCTATTGGCCTTTGTTTTGCTCTCTGCTGCGCTTAATTCCTCGCCGGAGTTGTTTTGCGCCGCCGCCGAGCCACTCCGCCGTGAACCGCTCCCCTCCGGTGCCCCTGCCCCGACCCAGACCCCACTAGAGAGTTTCCCGTGCCCTCCCCAACCTCCCCGGCCACTCAGGTCGCCCCGGGAACCCGCAGGGCCCCCGCTCCCCTCGTCTCCGGCGAGCTCCTCCGCCGCGGGGACGGGCGCCGCCGCCTCAGCTGGCTGGGGAAGGAGACAGCAGCCAGCCATCCCATCCCCGCCGTCCATCTCAGATCGGACGATCCCGTTTTAAATAGCCCGAATCCAATCCTAGTCGTCCGCCCAAGATCCGACGGCCCAGGGTCGTTTCTTCCCCCCCCCCCCCCCGCCGCACCCCGCCTTCCTGTCAATCGGGCCCCGCCTGTCAGTCGCCCGCGCTCGCGCTCGCTCTGCCCGCTGGCCCCGCCTGTCAGCCCCGCGCCCGCGCTGCCCGCCCGGCCCCGCCTGTCAGCCGCCCAGCCGCCGCGCGCTCGCGCGCCCGCCCGCAGGATCTAATCCTGGCCGTCGATCCGAGATCCAACGGCTATTAGCGCCCGATACCCCTTCGCCCGCGCGCTTTCTTAAAGAACCCCACTGTTTTCTGGAAATTGCGCCCGCCGTCCCTGGTTTCTTACAGTTGGGTCCTCGGACCTTTTATTTAATTCAAAATAGGTCCTTAGGGTATATTTTTAACCCCTAAACTTGTAAAATTCATAACTTTGCCATATGAACTCCAAATTAGGTGCTTCAAATTGCAAAATGTTCATAATATTATTATCTATCTGTTTATGCAATGTTTCTCTGCTGTTTCTATGTCCCAATTAATAGTTGATCATTAGGGTAAAATTAATGTTATGGGAACCCTATTTGAGATAAATAAAAGATAGTAGATTTTAATAAAAGTTGGAGCACTTAAGTTTATGGACTTAACACTGTGTAATGATTCAACCCCCACCACTGATTTAAACCTGATTAGTGAATAGTGAATCACTTTGTATAGTCCTCTACCCCAGACCTAGGGAATACTGGAGTACCAATCCTTTTCTATTGTGAACTTGTGATCTCTCTGCTGCATATGTTTGGTATATTGCTTTTGTTTGTTACTCCCAAGTGCATAGTGTGAATGATTACTTTACGTAGACAACGAGCAGTCTGTGTTTCCCGAGGGAGTTGCAGAGGAAGTTCCTGATCAGCAGTTTGGTGAAGGCAAGTGTCCTCTGACCCATTATGTCCTATTCATTTATAACTTACTACCCCGCATTACTTACTTGAAACCTAAGGATTGACTAGCTTTACACTTTACTTTATCCTTGATGACCTTATGGGCTATTATGGTTAGCATTCTGCTATTGCCTTAACTTAATCAATGAACATGATGTGAATATTTATGATACTGTTATCCTGATGATGTTGATGATCTTGTGATACTCTAGGGGGCTCAGGCTGTTTCCTGAGTACCTCTCCGTAAGGACCTGTTCGTTGAGAGACCACCCGGGATAACAGTACAACCATGAGGGTGAAATGGGACGCCCTTAGCTAATTAATTAGAGGAACTAGAGGTGTAGTTGCTTCGCCGTCGTGCCGTCAATGGGGTCCAGGCACAGTGCTTGCTCTGCCGAGGCTGAGTGCCGAGGTTCTTTCGCTTTGCTTTTGTTAGTCACTCTCCTGCGGGGAGGGGTACTGTGTTTATCAAACTGGAGAAACCTAACGGGCGGCTACGATCTCTAGGGAATCTTTGTAACAGCTTACGTAGTGATACCCTGCCGGACCACCTAGGTAGTGGTCATGGGATTAGCTCTCCCCGGGCAGAAAGGGCATCATGACTCATGGGTAAAGTGTGCGACCTCTGTAGAGGGTAGTGAAACTGGATATATCAGCCGTGCTCACGGTTAAGAGCAGCCTTGGGATCCTCTTTGATTAGAGATATAGATGGTTCGAGATACAGGGATTATGTTATGGTTTTGGTTCGAATATGATGATGTGTTCCTCGATGAGGAAATGTTTATGGGTTGTTTAATGATAAAATCTGGCTTCTACTAATGATAAATACTTGACCAACTAAAAGCAACTGCTCGAGCCTAACCCCACATAAAGCTAGTCCACTTCAGCCAAACGGGACCATTTGCTGAGTACATTTATGTGTACTCATCCTTGCTTTACCACCAACACCGGTTGTCCGCATTGTAACCACTGCTCAGGAGAAGGCGAAGCCGTGGAAGGAGACTTCCAGGAGTTCCAAGCCTACGACGAATTCTATGTGTGGGTTGGCGGCAACCCCCAGTCAGCTGCCTGTGAAGGCCTTATCTTTACTGCGTTTCGCTAGCACTTTGATTTAACTGTTAAGTTGATGACTATGGGATGTCTATGACTCTGTGATGTAATTAAGTTAATACTCTTTTAAGTTATTATTCGAGCAATGTGCACTGATGTTTCATTTATGTAATCGCTGTGTACGTGAGTTCTGATCCTGGCACGTACATAGTTCGCACTTGGTTTGCCCTTCCAAAACCGGGTGTGACATAAGTGGTATCAAAGCCGTGCTGACTGTAGGACCGCTGACCTAGAGTAGCACTGGTCGTACTAAGGACTATTGACCTTCCCTCTCACCTTGACCTCTGGTGTTACTTCAAAAGTCGGTCACCTCGACCAACCCTATGTTTTACTACATATACATATATACTATATTATACCTTGTTAAAATTTTTATCTTATTCTGTCTATGGTTTATTCACTTGTCATATTAGTTCTGCTCTTACTCTTATGCTTACGGTGTCTTTTGTAGATGGCTCGTCTTAGACACACTGCACGTAAGTCGGTGATTCCTTTCCTGCCGTCTCGACTTGCGGAGCGTCCTCTGCACCGCACCGTGTCCGGTCAGTCGAGTCACCTGGAGAGACTGCACCCACGCCTGCGTGAGGAGCAGAACGCCGGCGCCAGCACAGAGAGCAGCAGGGCTCTTCCTCCTCATCCCAGCGAGAGGTGGAGTCCGTGAGACCCCGTTCCTCTGTTGCCCAGCTAGAGGCGCCCCCTGCACCACCGCAGGACGCCCCGGCTGTTGGAGGAGCTACTGGAGGAGGTCTTGGAGGAGACCCCGACGACGACGACTCAGACCACAGCATGGAGTCTTCTGAGCCGCAGGAGGCGGAAGGATGGGTCGCCCGACCCATCACCCGTGACGCCGCTCGCGGTTGTCACTTCCACGACGCACTCGACACCTTGCTGCGCCAGGCTTTTGACCGGCACACCTGGTCGATCGAGTATCGTTGTGTAGTCTACCAGCACAGTCACGGGAGGTACCCGGACCGCTGGGAGGCTACCTGCCTAGTTCGCCGTCCGGAGGATGACCTCCGGGGTGCGGAGGCCGTTTCGGAGCACTATTCCATCTCCGAGAGGGACACTGCAGAGGCGGCTATGCAGGATGCAGCACGACGTGCACTCTCCCCAGTACGGTTCTTGTTCGGTGGCGTGGCCGACGGTCTTAACCTTCGGTACTACCCCCGCCGCCCTACTGGCAGCACAGAGAGTGTGGTTGTCTCACCTGTTGGTGAGGCTACCCCTAGGTTGAGCAGCACAGTCAACCTAGTCGCAAGTGCTTAACACTTAGCTGGATCACTCTCTGGACGAGCTGAGCAGGGCTCAAACGGAGATTGCGGAGTTGCGTGCTGAGCTGGCAGAGCGCCATCACCAGGAGGGTGGTTCTCCCGCTCCTGTTGGGACTCAGCACCCATACCGCTCGCCGCCACGTGGTCACCACACTTATGGTTCCGCTGCCTGTAAGACCAGGATAGATCTGGATCCTTAGATCGTTAGCGTCGAAGTTTGTAATAATTCTTAAGTCAGATGTCTCAGTCTTGAATAGTTAGTTTAGTTTGCTTATCAGTTGCTTCCAATTAGCTTAGTTTGCTTATCAGTTGCTTGCATGCTTGTTATGATGAACTTGTGCTGGATTTGAATCTTTGTAATGACTGTTGCTAACCTGTGGGCTTCTCCTGCAATTTGGCCTAGCTATAATGTTAATAAAGTCAGTTATTTAGTTGGGAAGCCATTTACTTCTACTTTCCTTCTTATCTGAGAAGCTGTGTTGAATCGTAATGAGGATCAGTGAAGCTCTTGTTCACTCAGTGTCATGAAGAATTCCGAATTCTCTTTTCTTATGCTGGAGGGTTGTAAGATCAATGCTGATGTATGAATGTCTTCCACAGATGTCTGACAACAGGCGTCGATGCAACAGGCGTGCTCAGCAAGAGCAGCAGGACCAGCATGAGGAACAACAGAGGCAGCCTCCCCCACCACCCCGATGACAGTGGAGCAGATGTTCTTGATGCAGACTCAGGCAGTGCAGGCCATTGGGCAGACTCTGGCAGCCATGCAGCAGGCTCAACAGCAACCCCAACCCCAGTTGCAAGTGCAGATGCCCCAGATGCCACGAGATAAGCGTGGTGAGTTCATGAGAGGGCACCCTCCTACCTTCGCCCATTCTGCCGACCCCATGGATGCAGAAGACTGGTTGCGTGCAGTGGAAAGAGAACTGCGCACCGCCCAATGTGACGACAGGGAGAAGGTTCTGTATGGTCCCCGTCAGCTAAGGGGAGCAGCCCAGTCCTGGTGGGAGTCCTACCTCGCCACACATGCTGACCCCGAAGCCATCACCTGGGAAGAATTCAGCGAGAGTTTCCGCAGGTAACATGTGCCGGAGGGACTGATGATCGTGAAGAAGGAGGAGTTTCTGGCTCTGAAGCAGGGACCCCTGTCTGTTAGTGAATACAGAGACAAGTTTCTGCAGCTATCTCGTTTATGCACCTGAGGATGTCAACACTGATGCTAAAAGGCAGTACAGGTTCATGAGAGGTTTGGTGGATCCCCTGCATTACCAGCTGATGAATCACACCTTCCCCACCTTCCAGCACCTGATCGATAGGGCAGTTATGACTGAGAAGAAGCGTAAGGATATGGAAGACCGGAAGCGCAAGATGAGTGGACCCCAATCCGGAAGCATCAGCCGTCCACGCTTCTCAGGCAGTTCATCTCAGCAAGGCAGGCCTGGTCACCCACAAGGATATCAGAATCAGAACCAGCGTCCGCATCAGCAGCAGTTTCAGAGGCAGTATCAGCAGCAGTTTCAGAGGCAGTATCAGCAGCAGCAGGAGCAGTATCGTCAGAACAGCCAGCAGGGAGGTAATCAGTATCAGAAGCAGAACAACCAGGCACCTCGCCTTCCTGCCCTAGCAGCAAACCAGAGCAACAAGCAGCCCCAGCACAAGGAGGAGGCAGAGGATGTTTCCACTGTGGAGAACAAGGCCACTGGGCGATGCAATGCCCGAAGAAGGCGGCGCAGCAGCAGACCAACCCCAATGCTCCAACAAGGCAAGGTGTACTGCAGCCGACAGCAGGCAATCGTAACCAAGCGTACAACCGTGGAAAGGTGAACCACTTGGAGGCCGAAGCGATCCAGGATGCACCAGATGTGGCAGTAGGTATGTTCTCAGTCGAATCTCATCCCACGAAAGTGCTATTGATACTGTGCAACTCATTCATTTGTCACTGCAACCTGGGTAGAATTGCATAACATCTCAGTAGAGGCAATGATGCCGCCCATGAGGATTAATTCGGTTGGTGGCAAGGTGCAAACAGATAAAATATGCTCAAATATAAGGGTGGAAATAAGGGGGATAGGGTTCCCCAGTGATCTAATAGTAATAGACACCCCTAGGATAGATGTTATTCTAGGGATGAATTGGTTAATGAAGTATGAAGCGAATGTTAGCTGTGACAAGAGGACCGTAACATTAAAGTCCCCGTCAGGAGAAGAGGTAGTGGCCGAGCTAAGGATGCCTAAATCAGCGGAGGGTGTCTGTCACCAGATTTCAGTTGATAGTAAGGAGCCCAACCCGCTCGAGACTATCAAGGTTGTGTCGGACTTTCCGGACGTATTTCCCGAGGAGCTAACGGGCATGCCACCCGAGAGAAAAGTTGAGTTTGCCATAGAGCTTATCCCTGGTACCGCCCCCATCTCCAAAAGAGCCTACCGAGTGTCTGGACCAGAATTGATGGAACTCAAGAAGCAGATAGATGAAATGTTAGAGAAGGGTTACATCAGACCAAGTACCTCGCCTTGGGCAGCTCCGGTGTTGTTTGTAGAGAAGAAAGATGGTACCAAAAGGATGTGCATAGATTACAGAGCCTTGAATGAAGTCACTGTCAAGAACAAGTACCCCCTGCCAAGGATAGAAGATTTGTTCGACCAGCTCAGAGGTGCCAGCGTATTCTCGAAGATAGATCTGAGGTCAGGCTACCATCAACTCAGAATCCGACCCTCGGACATACCGAAGACAGCATTCATCACCAAGTACGGGTTATATGAATTCACAGTTATGTCCTTTGGTTTGACAAATGCGCCAGCCTTCTTTATGTACCTGATGAACAGTGTGTTCATGGATTATCTGGACAAGTTTGTGGTAGTGTTTATCGATGATATTCTCATATATTCTCAAAGTGAGGAAGATCATGTGGAGCATTTGAAGATGGTATTGCAAAGACTTCGAGAGCATCAGTTGTATGCCAAGCTGAGCAAATGCGAGTTCTGGATTCATGAAGTCTTGTTTCTGGGTCACATCATAAACCAAGATGGATTAGCAGTGGATCCAAAGAAAGTGGCAGATATCCTGAACTGGAAAGCACCAAAGGATGTTCGTGGGATCAAGAGCTTCATTGGAATGGCTGGGTATTACAGGCGTTTCATCGAAGGCTTCTCAAAGATTGCAAGACCAATGACAGCGTTACTAGCGAAGAAAGTTGAGTTTAAGTGGACCCAAAAGTGTCAGGAAGCATTTGAAGAACTGAAAAATAGACTGACTACAGCTCCGGTGTTAGTCCTGCCTGATGTTCACAAGCCATTCTCAGTGTATTGCGATGCTTCTTACACCGGATTGGGATGTGTGCTAATGCAAGAAGGAAGAGTTGTAGCATATTCATCTCGGCAGCTGAAGATTCATGAGAAAAATTACCCCACACACGACCTAGAGTTGGCAGCAGTGGTTCATGCTCTAAAGACATGGAGACATTAATTGTATGGACAGAAGTGCGACATCTACACAGATCATAAAAGTCTGAAGTACATATTCACCCAGTCAGAGTTAAACATGAGACAGCGAAGATGGTTGGAATTGATCAAGGACTATGAGTTGGAGATACATTACCATCCAGGCAAAGCCAATGTGGTTGCAGATGCTCTGAGCAGTAAGAGTCAAGTCAATATGTTGGCCACGTACCCAATGCCATATGAGCTAGCCAAGGAGTTCGACAGACTGAGTCTCGGTTTCCTGAACAGTACGCAAGGAGTAACAGTGGAGTTAGAGCCCACCCTAGAGCGGGAGATCAAAGAAGGGCAGAGGGATGATGAGAACATCAACAAGATCCGGCAGCTAATCTTAGAAGGAAGAGGCAAAGACTTTCGAGAGGATGAAGAGGGAGTAATATGGTTCAAGGACCGATTGTGTGTCCCCGACCTCAAACCTATTCGGGAGCTGATCCTAAAGGAAGCTCATGAGACAGCCTACTCCATACACCCGGGAAGCGAGAAGATGTATCAGGATTTAAAAAGGAGGTTTTGGTGGTATGGCATGAAAAGAGAAATCGCAGAATATGTCGCCATCTGTGATAGCTGTCAAAGAACCAAAGCAGAGCATCAAAGGCCCGCCGGATTGTTGCAGCCATTGCGGATTCCTCAGTGGAAGTGGGACGAGATCGGAATGGATTTTATAGTTGGCCTACCTCGTACCCGGGCCGGCTATGATTCCATCTGGGTGGTTGTGGACCGCTTAACAAAGGTGGCCCATTTCATACCTGTGAAGACCACATATACCGGAGCAACGTTAGCTGAGTTATACATGTCACGGATAGTTTGCCTTCATGGTGTGCCGAAGAAGATAGTGTCAGATCGAGGAACGCAGTTCACCTCTCATTTTTGGCAGCAGCTACAAGAAGCTTTGGGCACCCATTTGAACTTCAGTTCGGCTTATCACCCGCAGACAGACGGTCAGACTGAAAGAACTAATCAGATCCTAGAAGATATGCTGAGAGCCTGTGCGTTGCAAGACAAGTCAGGGTGGGACAAAAGGTTACCTTATGCAGAATTCTCCTATAACAATAGCTACCAGGCCAGCTTGAAGATGTCACCGTTTCAGGCACTCTATGGACGGAGTTGTAGGACTCCGCTGCATTGGGACCAGCCTGGAGAGAGACAGGTGTTTGGCCCCGACATTTTGCTTGAAGCCGAAGAGAATATCAAAATGGTTCGGGAGAATCTGAAGATAGCACAATCAAGGCAGCGAAGTTATGCGGACCGAAGGAGAAGAGAACTGAGTTTCGAAGTGGGGGATTTCGTCTATCTGAAGGTGTCACCTGTCAGGGGAGTCAGAAGGTTTGGAGTTAAAGGCAAGTTAGCACCCCGGTACGTTGGACCATATCAGATTCAAGCAAAGCGTGGAGAAGTGGCCTACCAACTCAACCTACCAGAAAGTTTGTCGGCAGTGCACAATGTGTTCCACGTGTCGCAATTGAAGAAGTGTCTGCGAGTACCAGAGGAACAGTTGCCAGTGGAGGGTTTGGAAGTCTAGGAGGATCTGACATACATAGAGAAGCCAACGCAGATTCTGGAGTTCGCAGACAGAGTCACCCGGAGGAATACCATCAGAATGTGCAAAGTCAGATGGGGTCACCACTCCGAGGAAGAAGCAACCTGGGAACGAGAAGATGATCTGAAAGCCAAATACCCTGAGCTCTTTGCTGACCAACCCTGAATCTCGGGGGCGAGATTCTTTTAAGGGGGGATAGGTTTGTAACACCCTGAATTTGGGGGTATAAAATTTCTTTGCTCATATTCACAAATTCAGGTGTTACTTTCATTTTCTCATCCTTCCCCAATCTTTTCTTTCTCATTTCTATAGGAGAAAAGTGCTTATTTTATTTGTAATAATAGTGTGATAGGTTAAACTTCAAGGGAGTATGAATTGTTGCATCATGTTGAACCCTAGATTTCACTTTTGTTTGGTGCATAGTTCTCAAAAGGTCTAATTTGAATTTGTGGCTTATTTGAATTTGAATCAAGTGGAGAAAATAAAAAGAAAAGAGAAAACAATTCCAAAATAAAAGAAAAGGAAAAGCAGCCCGCTACCCCCGCCCCCTCGGCCTTTCGGCCCATCAAGCCCAACCCGCGCGCGCGCCCTCCCTCCCCTCTTCTCTCTCTGCGCCGCGGGCCCGGCTTGTCGGCGCGGCCGCCTTCCGCGCGCCCGCCTCCCGCTCTCTCTGCTCGCCCGACCCCACCCGTCGGCGCAGCCGTTTTCCCCGCGCCCGCGCCCGCTTTCTCCTCTCTCTCTGCCTGCGGGCCTGGCTTGTCAGCTCCCTCGTCCTCGCGTAACCGCCGCCGAGCTGCGCGCGCCCGCCTTCTCCGCGCCCACGTCGCGCGTGGGGCTCGCCCCAACCCCGCCCTCGGCCACTAGAGCCCCGAACCTCACTCGCCCTCTCCCCCTCCCTCATTTGCGCACCAACCGGCCCCTCTCTTCCACCTTCCCCTCGCTGCGCGCACGCCAAAGCGCCATCGCCGCGAACCGCCGCCGCCCGAGCTCGTTTCCCGGCCGCCGTTGGAGCTCCGCCGTGTCCATTGCCACGGTGAGCTTCGCCCCGACGTCCGCAACCCGGAACGCGCTCCAATTTCCCCTTCCCCTCCCTATTTCTCTCTGCCCGCGCTCACCCGCCGTCCTCCGTGCAGCCGCCACCGTCGCCCCGGGCCACCGTCGCGTTATCGCCGCCGCCGAGGAGTCCCCGGAGTTCGCCTTGAGGTAAGGAACCTCTCCCGCCCCTATTGGCCTTTGTTTTGCTCTCTGTTGCGCTTAATTCCTCGCCGGAGTTGTTTTGCGCCGCCGCCGAGCCACTCCGCCGTGAACCGCTCCCCTCCGGTGCCCCTGCCCCGACCCAGACCCCACCAGAGAGTTTCCCGTGCCCTCCCCAACCTCCCCGGCCACTCAGGTCGCCCCAGGAACCCGCAGGGCCCCCGCTCCCCTCGTCTCCGGCGAGCTCCTCCGCCGCGGGGACGGGCGCCGCCGCCTCAGCTGGCTGGGGAAGGAGACAGTAGCCAGCCATCCCATCCCCGCCGTCCATCTCAGATCGGACGATCCCGTTTTAAATAGCCCGAATCCAATCCTAGCCGTCTGCCCAAGATCCGACGGCCCAGGGTCGTTTCTTCCCCCCCCCCCCCCCCCCGCACCACGCCTTCCTGTCAATCGGGCCCCGCCTGTCAGTCGCCCGCGCTCGCGCTCGCTCTGCCCGCTGGCCCCGCCTGTCAGCCCCGCGCCCGCGCTGCCCGCCCGGCCCCGCCTGTCAGCCGCCCAGCCGCCGCGCGCTCGCGCGCCCGCCCGCCGGATCTAATCCTGGCCGTCGATCCGAGATCCAATGGCTATTAGCGCCCGATACCCCTTCGCCCGCGCGCTTTCTTAAAGAACCCCCTGTTTTCTGGAAATTGCACCCGCCGTCCCTAGTTTCTTACAGTTGGGTCCTCGGACCTTTTATTTAATTCAAAATAGGTCCTTAGGGTATATTTTTAACCCCCTAAACTTGTAAAATTCATAACTTTGCCATATGAACTCCAAATTAGGTGCTTCAAATTGCAAAATGTTCATAATATTATTATCTATCTGTTTATGCAATGTTTCTCTGCTGTTTCTATGTCCCAATTAATAGTTGATCATTAGGGTAAAATTAATGTTATGGGAACCCTATTTGAGATAAATAAAAGATAGTAGATTTTAATAAAAGTTGGAGCACTTAAGTTTATGGACTTAACACTGTGTAATGATTCAACCCCCACCACTGATTTAAACCTGATTAGTGAATAGTGAATCACTTTGTATAGTCCTCTACCCCAGACCTAGGGAATACTGGAGTACCAATCCTTTTCTATTGTGAACTTGTGATCTCTCTGCTGCATATGTTTGGTATATTGCTTTTGTTTGTTACTCCCAAGTGCATAGTGTGAATGATTACTTTACGTAGACAACGAGCAGTCTGTGTTTCCCGAGGGAGTTGCAGAGGAAGTTCCTGATCAGCAGTTTGGTGAAGGCAAGTGTCCTCTGACCCATTATGTCCTATTCATTTATAACTTACTACCCCGCATTACTTACTTGAAACCTAAGGATTGACTAGCTTTACACTTTACTTTATCCTTGATGACCTTATGGGCTATTATGGTTAGCATTCTGCTATTGCCTTAACTTAATCAATGAACATGATGTGAATATTTATGATACTGTTATCCTGATGATGTTGATGATCTTGTGATACTCTAGGGGGCTCAGGATGTTTCCTGAGTACCTCTCCGTAAGGACCTGTTCGTTGAGAGACCACCCGGGATAACAGTACAACCATGAGGGTGAAATGGGACGCCCTTAGCTAATTAATTAGAGGAACTAGAGGTGTAGTTGCTTCGTCGTCGTGCCGTCAATGGGGTCCAGGCACAGTGCTTGCTCTGCCGAGGCTGAGTGCCGAGGTTCTTTCGCTTTGCTTTTGTTAGTCACTCTCCTGCGGGGAGGGGTACTGTGTTTATCAAACTGGAGAAACCTAACGGGCGGCTACGATCTCTAGGGAATCTTTGTAACAGCTACGTAGTGATACCCTGCCGGACCACCTAGGTAGTGGTCAATGGGGATTAGCTCTCCCCGGGCAGAAAGGGCATCATGACTCATGGGTAAAGTGTGCGACCTCTGCAGAGGGTAGTGAAACTGATATATCAGCCGTGCTCACGGTTAAGAGCAGCCTTGGGATCCTCTTTGATTAGAGATATAGATGGTTCGAGATACAGGGATTATGTTATGGTTTTGGTTCGAATATGATGATGTTGTTCCTCGATGAGGAAATGGTTTATGGGTTGGTTAATGATAAAATCTGGCTTCTACTAATGATAAATACTTGACCAACTAAAAGCAACTGCTCGAGCCTAACCCCACATAAAGCTAGTTCACTTCAGCCAAACGGGACATTTGCTGAGTACGTTGATGTGTACTCATCCTTGCTTTACCACCAAACACCAGGTTGTCCGCATTGTAACCACTGCTCAGGAGAAGGCGAAGCCGTGGAAGGAGACTTCCAGGAGTTCCAAGCCTACGACGAATTCTAGGTGTGGGTTGGCGGCAACCCCCAGTCAGCTGCCTGTGAAGGCCTTATCTTTACTGCGTTTCGCTAGCACTTTGATTTAACTGTTAAGTTGATGACTATGTGGATGTCTATGACTCTGTGATGTAATTAAGTTAATACTCTTTTAAGTTATTATTCGAGCAATGTGCACTGATGTTCATTTATGTAATCGCTGTGTACGTGAGTTCTGATCCTGGCACGTACATAGTTCGCACTTGGTTTGCCTTCCAAAACCGGGTGTGACATAGTTCAACTCGCCCATCATCGACATCTCGAATTTCTGAGTCATAACCCTGCTAAACTCTTCACAAGACTTTTGGTTAGTAGAACCAAATATTATGTCATCGACATAAATTTGGCACACAAATATATCGCCATCACAAGTCTTAGTAAAAAGAGTTGGATCGGCTTTCTCGACCTTGAAAGCATTAGCAATTAAAAAGTCTCTAAGGCATTCATACCATGCTCTTGGGGCTTGCTTAAGTCCATAGAGCGCCTTAGAGAGCTTACACACGTGGTCAGGGTACCGTTTATCCTCAAAGCCAGGGGGTTGCTCCAAGTATACCTCCTCCTTGATTGGCCCATTGAGGAAAGCGCTCTTCACATCCATTTGAAACAACCTGAAAGAATGGTGAGCGGCATAGGCTAGCAAAATACGAATCGACTCTAGCCTAGCCACAGGAGCAAAAGTCTCCTCAAAGTCTAAACCTGTGACTTGGGCATAACCTTTTGCCACAAGTCGAGCCTTGTTCCTTGTCACCACCCCGTGCTCGTCCTGTTTGTTGCGGAACACCCACTTGGTTCCCACAATGTTTTGCTTGGGACGTGGCACCAGTGTCTAAACTTCATTTCGCTTGAAGTTATTGAGCTCTTCCTGCATGGCCAGCACCCAGTCCGGATCTAGCAAGGCCTCTTCTACCCTGAAAGGCTCAATAGAAGAGACAAAAGAGTAATGCTCACAAAAATTAGCTAATCTAGAGCGAGTGGTTACTCCCTTGCTAATATCACCCAATATTTGGTCGACGGGATGATTCCTTTGAATCGTCGCTCGAACTTGAGTTGGAGGGGCCCGTGGTACTTCTTCCTCCTCAACTTGGTCCTCTTGTGCTCCCCCTTGATCACACGCCTCCTCTTGAGGAACCTGTTCATCATCTTGAGTTGGGGGGTGCACCATTGTTGAGGAAGAGGGTTGATCTTGCACTTGGTGTTCCTGTGGTCGCACATCTCCAATCGCCATGGTGCGAATTGCGTCCGTTGGAACATCATCCTCATCTATATCATCAAGATCAACTTGCTCTCTCAGAGAGCCATTAGTTTCATCAAATACAACGTCTCTAGAGACTTCAACCAAACCCGATGATTTGTTGAAGACTCTATACGCCTTTGTATTTGAGTCATAACCTAGTAAAAACCCTTCTACAGCTTTGGGAGCAAATTTGCAATTCCTACCTTTCTTCACTAGAATGTAGCATTTACTCCCAAATACACGTAAATATGAAACGTTGGGTTTTGTTACCGGTTAGTAGTTCGTACGACGTCTTCTTGAGGAGGCGATGGAGGTAGACCCGGTTTATGGCGTGGCAAGCTGTGTTCACAGCTTCCCACCAAAACCGCTCGGGCGTCTTGAATTCTCAAAGCATTGTCCTTGCCATGTCTATAAGCGTCCTGTTCTTCCTCTCTACCACACCGTTTTGCTGTGGTGTGTAGGGAGCGGAGAACTCATGCTTGATTCCTTCCTCCTCAAGAAACTCCTCCACTTGCAGGTTCTTGAACTCGGACCCGTTGTCGCTTCTAATCTTTTTCACCTTGAGCTCAAATTCATTTTGAGCTCGCCTTAGAAAGCGCTTGATGGTCCCTTGGGTTTCTGATTTATCCTGCAAAAAGAATACCCAAGCAAAGCGGGAAAAATCATCAACAATAACAAGACCATACTTACTTCCCCCGATGCTAAGGTAGGCGACGGGTCCGAAGAGGTCCATATGCAGTAGCTCTAGAGGTCGTGATGTAGTCATCACATTCTTGTTGTGATGAGCGCTTCCCACCTGTTTACCTGCTTGACAAGCTGCACAAGGTCTATCTTTTTCGAAATACACATTTGTTAGACCTAACACATGTTCTCCCTTCAGAAGTTTGTGAAGGTTCTTCATCCCAACATGTGCTAGACGACGATGCCACAGCCAGCCCATGCTAGTCTTAGCAATTAAGCATGCATCTAGACCGGCCTCCTCCTTCGAAAAATCAACTAAAATAGAGTTTGCCGTCTAGTACACCCTTAAAGGCTAATGAACCATCACTCCTAAAGACAGACACATCTACATTTGTAAATAAGCAATTGTAACCCATATTACATAATTGACTAACGGACAACAAGTTATACCCAAGCGATTCTACTAAAAACACATTAGAAATGGAATGCTCGGATGAAATAGCTATCTTTCCTAGTCCTTTAACCTTGCCTTGATTCCCGTCACCGAATATGATTGAGTCTTGGGAATCTTTGCTCTTGACGTAGGAGGTGAACATCTTCTTCTTCCCCGTCATGTGGTTTGTGCATCCGCTGTCGATAATCCAGCTTGAGCCCCCGGATGCATAAACCTGCAAGGCAAATTAGGCTTGGGTTTTAGGTACCCAACTCTTGTTGGGTCCTACAAGGTTAGTTACAATAGCCTTAGGGACCCAAATGCAAGTTTTATCTCCCTTTCATTTTGCCCCCAATTTCCTAGCAACCACTTTCTTATTTTTACATGAAAGTACAAAATCAGTGTTGCAAGCATGAAAAATAGTAGCAGATTTATTTTGCATTTTCTTAGGTGCATGATGAACAACATTGTTTCTAGGCATATTTCTCCTATGCCCAAAGGAAGAACTTGAACCAATCATGGCATGTGAATCAAAAGCATTAAAACTCCTATTATGATGAGCATTCCTAGAAAATTTTCTATCATAAATAAATGCATGATTCTTTTGACTACCACTAGCCATAGGAGCCTTCCCTTTTTCCTTGTTGAAAATGGGAGTCCTTTGGCTTGTTAAGTTCTTGGCTTCCCTCTTAAAGCCAAGCCCATCCTTAATTGAGGGATGTCTACCAACAGTGTAGGCATCCCTTGCAAATTTTAGTTTATTAAAATCATTTTTGCTAGTCTTAAGTTGGGCATTAAGACTAGCCACTTCATCATTTAATCTAGTAATATAAATTAAATGTTCACTACAAGCATCAACATTAAAATCCATACACCTATTACAAATCACAACATGCTCTACACAAGATTTATTTGCTACTTCTAGCTTAGCATTTAACTCATCATTAATATTTCTTAAGCTAGCCACAGTCTCATGACAAGTAGATAATTCACACGAAAGCATTTCATTCCTTTTAACTTCTAAAGCAAGAGACTTTTGCACACTAACAAATTTATCATGCTCTTCATATAAAATATCCTCTTACTTTTCTAGAAGTCTATTCTTTTCATTTAGAGCATCAATTAATTCATTGATCTTTTCTACTTTTGTTCTATCTAATCCTTTGAATAGGCTAGTGTAATCAATTTCATCATCACTAGAGTCCTCATCACTAGAAGTAGAGTACTTAGGAGTTTCTCTAGTGTTTACCTTCTTTTCCTTTGCCATTAAACAAGTGTGGCGTTCGTTGGGGAAGAGTGACGACTTGTTGAAGGCCGAGGCGGCAAGTCCTTCGTCGTCGGAGTCGGACGACGAACAATCCGAGTCCCACTCTTTGCCAAGGTGCGCCTCGCCCTTCGCCTTCTTGTAGGCCTTCTTCTTTTCCCTCTTCCCGCTTTTCTCTTGTTCCTGGTCATTAGTATTGTCGGGACAATTTGCTATAAAATGACCATACTTACCACACTTGAAGCAGGAGCGCTTTCCCTTCGTCTTGCTCTTGTTGGATGCTCCTTGCGACCTTTTAGGGTCGTCTTGAAGCGCTTGATAATAAGGGCCATTTCTTCCTCGTTAAGCCTGGCCGCCTCAACTTGCGCCACCTTGCTAGGTAGCGCCTCCCTGCTACTTGTTGCTTTGAGAGCAACGGTTTGAGGCTCGTGGATCGGTATTGGGCCATTTAGCGCCTCATCAACATATCTCGCCTCCTTGATCATCATTCGCCCGCTTACAAACTTCCTAAGTATTTCCTCGGGCGTCATCTTGGTATACCTAGGATTTTCACAAATAGAGTTTACAAGATGAGGATCAAGGACAGTGAAGGACCTTAGCATAAGCCGGATGACGTCGTGGTCCGTCCATCTCGTGCTTCCATAGCTCCTTATTTTGTTGACCAGGGTCTTGAGCCTGTTGTACGTTTGGGTTGGCTCCTCCCCCCTGATCATTGCGAACCTTCCCAGTTCGCCCTCCACCAACTCCATCTTGGTGATCATAGTGACGTCGTTCCCCTCATGCGAGATCTTGAGGGTGTCCCAAATCTGCTTGGCGTTATCCAAGCCGCTCACCTTATGATATTCTTCCCTGCACAAGGATGCTAATAGAATAGTGGTAGCTTGTGCATTTTTGTGAATTTGTTCATTGATAAACATGGGATTATCCGTACTATCAAATTGCATTCCATTTTCTACTATCTCCCACATACTTGGATGAAGAGAGAACAAGTGACTACGCATTTTGTGACTCCAAAATTCGTAGTCCTCTCCATCAAAGTGTGGAGGTTTACCAAGAGGAATGGAAAGCAAATGAGCATTGGAATTTTGCATAATTCAAGAATAATCAAAAGAAAAGTTTGAGTTGACCGTTTTCTTTTTCTCGTCGTAGTCATCGTCTCTTTGGGAAGAAGAGGACTCGTCACTGTCGTAGTAGACTATCTTCTTAATGCGTCTCTTCTTCTTCCCGTCCTTCTTCTTGTGACTTGAGCCCGAGTCAGTGGGCTTGTCGTCTTTTGGCTCATTGAGGAAGGACTCCTTCTCCTTATCGTTGATCACCATTCCCTTTCCCTTAGGATCCATCCCTTCGGGCGATTAGTCCCTTTCTTGAAGAGAACAGCTCTGATACCAATTGAGAGCACCTAGAGGGGGGTGAATAGGTGATCCTGTAAAAACTTACAACTTAAAGCCATAAAACTTGATTAAGGGTTAGCACAATGAAATCAAGTGGCTAAGGACCGAGCTCTTGTGAAACACAATAGTCATAGCGAGAACAAGCACAAGAGACACGATGGTTTATCCCATGGTTCGGCCAAGTATAACACTTGCCTACTCCACGTTGTGGCGTCCCAATGGACGAGAGTTGCACTCAACTCCTCTCAAGTGATCCAATGATCAACTTGAATACCACAGTGTTCTTTTTTTCTTTACTCTTTCCCGTTTGCGAGGAATCTCCACAACTTGGAGTCTCTCGCCCTTACAATAAGGATCAAAGTGAAAGCACTAGAGTAAGGGAGGGAAGCAACACACACAAATCCACAGCAATACGCACACACACAGCCAAGACTTGAGCTCAAATGAATCGCAACAAGTTCACCACTAGAACAAAGCTCAAATCACTAAGAATGTCAATCGAGTGCGCAAAGACGGAGTGTGAGAGATTAAGATTGCTCAAGGTATGCTTGGATAGCTCCTCCATGCGCCTAGGGGCCCCTTTTATAGCCCCAAGGCAGCTAGGAGTCGTTGGAAGCAATCCAGGAAGGCAATTCTTGCCTTCTGTTGGGTGGCGCACCGGACACCCACTGTTCACAGTCCGGTGCATATTGCTTTCCTAAATTGGCGCAGCCGACCATTGCAGAAATGGAGCCGTTGGCGCACCGGACACTGTCCGGTGCACACCGGACAGTCCGGTGCCCCCATCAGACCGTTGGCGCGCCCACGCGTCACGTGCGGATTGCGCGGCCGACCGTTGGCTCGGCCGAACGTTGGCTCACCGGACAGTCCGGTGCACCACCGGACAGTCTGGTGATTTTTAGCTGTACGTTGTTGACTGTTTCCCGAGAGCGGCGACTTCGCTGCAGACGACTCACCGGACAGTCCGGTGCACCACCGAACAGTCCGGTGATTTATAGCCGTACGCCACCGTCGAGACCCGAGAGTAGGCTGTTCATCGGGACTGGTCCTGGCACACCGGACACTGTCCGGTGCATCACCGAACACTATCTGGTGCACCATCGGATAGTCCAATGCACCCAGACCGAGCAGCCTTTTGGCTGTACATAGCCAACTTTTCTCCAAAACGATTTCTCCTATTTCTAGCACTTAGACATAATACATTAGTCTTCAAAACAAAGTACTAAGTCTAGACACATACCTTTAATCTTGATTTGCACTTCTTGAGTCTTTGGCACAAATATCACTCAAGGCATTTTTGTGTGGAGCACTTAATCACCAAAATCTTATAGAAATGGCCCAAGGGCACATTTCCCTTTCAATGGGGCCGAGGCTATCCTACCCACCGACTTAGAGTATGGTTCCTTGAGGCTATAGGCGCATAGCAAACGCAACAATCGAGATAGCCGTGAAGACTCTCTGGACCAGCTAAACAAAGCTCGGATTGTAGCTCTCCTTCACTTAGCAAAATATCAACAATCCCTTCGACGCTACCACAAACGGCGAGTCCGACCCCGAGGGTTCCAGGAAGGCGACCTGGTGCTTTGGCTACGATAAGACAACCAAGGACTCCACAAGCTCAGCCCCCCTGGGAAGACCCTTCATCATTGCCAAGGTGCTGAAGCCGGGAACATACAAGCTCTAAACAAGGAAGGAGAAGTCTACGACAACGCCTGGAATATAGAACAACTACGTCGCTTTTACCCTTAGGCATATAGGTCCAGGCCTAATTGTACTATGTTCCGCATATTTAATAAAGAATGGCTCTCAAGAGGCTCGGCCTTGCCTTCAAAACTGAGCCTCCCTCGGTGGCTAGAAGGGGGAACCCCTCCTCTGTGTTGCCTTTTTTCTCGCAGTTTTGAAAAACGAACATGTTTTGTAGCCTCGCCCTAAGTTGTAACGAGAAACCCCCTAGGAACAGAGGATGTCCCGACTAAGGAAGAATAGACGAGCTGCTGGAAGACCTACGCCTCAGGGATACGGTTTCCTCACTCACTACTCTTTCCCCAAAGGGAAACTCGCGTTCTAACGGGGACACCGCGGTAGGACTAAGGAAACAGGCGCAAGATAGCGGAAAAACACACAGCAAAAGGATACGAGTTTAAACACTTAGTATTTGCAAAGAGTCTTAGCATATATTACAAAAAGATTGATAATTCCCCGCGAGGCTAGGGCCATCTTTCACGCCGCTGGAGGAGGTCACGCAGGAGGCTCGGCGGCCGCAGGCAACGGGGAAAGAGGCACCGCCTCGTCCTCGAAGTGACGAGCCAGCAAAGTCATCGGCCCCTCGATGATGTCCATCAGCCTCTGCCCTTCAACAGCAGCCAGCTTGGGCTCGTCGGGAAGCATGAAGCCGTCGCACACCCGCTCGAGGTCGATCCCATAGTGGGAAGCGATCACTACCAGGGCTCGCTTCACCCTGAGGTGGACAGCCCCGCGGAGCTCACCCCATACGAACTCGCCCTGGGCTTGCATGCAAGGCCGCATGGGTCCACCTCGAGGCATGCCCACCACATCGAGGTCTCGAAAGAGGTCTACCACCGCCTCAAACACCTCATTGCTCCACGGAGCCCCATTGCTCCACGGACCAAGCCATGCCCTCCTGACTCTTCTCAAGACCTAGAAAGTGGACGAAGGGGCCAAGACAAGACTAAGACAAAGAGCCGAACCCGAAAAAGCGAAAAACAGGACGACAACAACACACCTTCTATTTGGGCGGCTAGGGCTTGACCCAAGGACCATTCGTCCTCGAGGGACTTAGCGAGGGAGTTGCGTTCCTCCGTCACTGCTTGGAGGCCCTCTTGCGCCTTCCGTACCACCTCCTCATGGCGGTCCACCTCTGCCTTCAGACCAAGGAACTCAGCCCTCAGTCGACAGGCTTCCTCGCGGTCGACTGCACCCTCCTCCTTTATTCCCTTGCACTAGGACGTCAGGTCGGCCACTTTGGCGCTCCTCTGGGCCAGCTGCTCGTTCGACTGAAGCAGCACAGTCCGGTAGCGGTGCAGCGCTTCCCATTCCCCCTGTTCGTGGCGGAGGAAGAAGGACTTAGCAATCAACCGTAGCATGAGATCATGTAAAGAAACGAAACACCCATCACCACATGCTAAGGGACAAGCAACCTCAGCAAAGAAGAGGCCAACGCCCTTACATGGTCCAGTGCCTGGAACTCGACCTAGGCATCTTGCTCCTCGATGTCATCGAGAATGAAGTATGGATCGCCTTTGGTAGACACCCACGCCAGGGGCGCCTTTGAATGGAACGAGGTATCTGGCCGAGAGCGGACAAGATCACCGGTAACCCCATGATAGAGGGCTCGACGATAATCGTGTCGCTGCACAGTGGCCCGAAGGGTATCTTCCACCACCCCTCCGAGGTGCAGGCCTCCTCAGCGTGCCCTGCCCCCAAGCTCGGTGCAGCTTCGAGGGTGTCAGGGACATCGCACAGGAGGTCGGAGACCATGGGCGTCGCGGCACGCGCGTAGCCTCCGCCTCATCCTCGGAGGAGACAACGATGGCCCCAGCCGACGATGCGGGATGCGCGGGAGCCACCTCAGCCGCAGCTATGTCGGGCTCGACCAGCACCCCAGGAACGTGCACAGCCACCTCAGCACCCTACTGAGATGGCTGCTAGGCAGAAGGGTGTGGGACGAGGCCCCCGCGAACGTCCCCACGCCACGCTTCACCGCCTTAGTGGCAGTAAAGATCGGTGCATCGGCCCGGTGCTTGGTGCTAAAAACAGAAACAACTGTAAAAAATGGTATGCAAGTAGACTTTCCCGCATTATGGATACGTACTTGAAGACAGGTAAAAATGGAAGCCTTGTCCTCCGGATCCTTGGCCCCTGTTGCCCCACCAACAACGAAGGTAGGGCAGTGGTCACCTCTTCTACAACCCTCGGCGTGGGGGCCAAGGGTGGAGCGATAACCCGGGCCACCATGGACCCTAGGACAGCAACATGAGGGGGAGTGACAGGCCCCTCCTCCGTGTTCCCTCCAGTGGGTGGCCGCTAAGGTGACCCCGCTGCCGCCTTCGCAGGCACGACGATGGCTTCCACAGGAAGGGGCATGACTTCTTCCTCCATGACCTCTGCCTCTTTAGCCTCAGCAGGGATGGGAGCAAGCTTGGAGGATGCCCACACCCCGGACAGGGATGCTGCCGGCCCCTACGAGGGAAGGGCTGCGCCGCTAGAAGGGCCCATGGAGGCTGGCGCGGAACTAAGCCCGGCCTTGGGGCTGAAGCTGTAACACCTCTGGTGTTACTGTCACTAAAACTTGAGCATAACATCATGAGCATCAGCATATCATGTGATTGTTACACTTAGAATGCATTCACTAGGCAAAAAATTCAAACAAGTTGTATTGATGAGACTGGTCATGGGTAAAACCCTAGGGTAGGGTACTTAACCCTAAACTGGCTTAGAAGTGTCAATAAAGCCCAAGTGAGAGAAAACTTGAAAACTCATGAGAAATAATCATAAGATATCCCACTTAATGAACTCAAGTAGCATTCAAACCCTAGAAGTGCCAAAAACCCTAAATAGACCCCTGAAAAACCCTTGATTGAAACCATAGGGGGTTATATGTAAATTTTACACACTTTTGGACCTAAGTGCAAAAACCAAGGAATTAGGGTACCCTAAAGCATATGGTTCACACATGTGAGGATTTCCAAGTCAAAAGATGTGAATTGGGCTTATTTGCAAAAAGCCACTCAATTCCTCTCACATGACTAAGTCTGAAAACTGATGAGCTAGGCTGACTTTGGAGCTCTATAGATCTAAAAATACAAAGATTTTGCCTAGGGTTAACACATCAAAAGTCTAGAGCTACTCTAGGAGTACAACTTTGCTTAAGGGATTAAGCATGGTTGTTATACAAAAAGTGGAGATAATTGGCCCTAAAGTCTGGCTATCAGATAATACCGAGACTGAATATTGACTATCAGTGAGTTTTGAAGAACTTTAGGCTTAATTCATGCTCAAAGGAGCAAGCAACTGAGCAAGATCTCTATAGCAGAATTGTAGTTTGTAAGTAGGGCTACAAGTTTGTTGCAGACAGATTAGCAAGTTATCACGCAAAAATTTTATAAAAATGCCTCTGAAGATCCTCGGTCAGAACAACTGACGAAGCTTCTGATGGTACAGTGGCAAAAGATCTGCGGATTCAGTGAATCTCGCCGCCAATGACCCTACGCCGCGATTGACGTTGATCGTCACGATTCGTGTGTCGTGGCTTGCGGATAACTATTGGCAATGAAAGATCTCAACTCAAGGAGGGAATAGAGCCTTATCACCGGGCTATTCACTGTGACACTTGCCTCGCATTGGATAGAGGTGTCCTCGTCAGAGTTCGTAGCCGCGCCACGTTCTTAGAAGAACTACCACGTCGCAGTAGATATCCGTATGAGGTCTGATCGTCTCCTGAGGCATTACCCTGGGGAACGCCACGATAGTTCACGCCGGTGACTCACCTCTCTATTCGATCGCTGACCTTTCCCTTTCAAAATTCAGCACCACCGCTTAGCGCCCTTATAAATTGATAGCACGGTCTGCTCCACTATGTTATCACAAAGCCAGAGCATCCATCCCTGCCCTCGATTAGCCACTATAACCGTTGAATTTGGGTTTTCCCCCAAATTGGTCGACTGTGTCGCCGTGAATCACCTCATCGCGGCTAGCTGCTCTCAGGTCCACACCCACCCTTAGTATTCGTGTTTTAGCTAAGTATTAATCGATTCAGATCGCTGTTACTTCTTGGACATGAAGACTTAGTCACTAACTTACACGTAGCATTCCAGTGAACAAGAAGGGTTGATAAGAAATTGGCTAGTATAGGCCAAGTGCTTGAACTAGGTTGGAAAGAACTCTAGATTCAGGTAATGACTTAAGTTGTTAATAAAACTGGATTTTTAAGGATCCACTCTTAGTAAGCATTTTGCAAATAGAGTCTTGATTATTGATTGAGCCTTACCTTGACTCCTTTAAGCCAGCATATCCTTGAGAGTCTTTTATTTTGACGGGTAAGACTTGCGAAAGTACACTTCGTACTCAGGGTTTTCGAACCCATGTTGTAGGTGAGGAAGCAGCAAACTTTTGTTGCTTTTGTTCCAAGCTGGTTCCTAAGGAAGAAAACCAGGATTGAAGCCTCGAGAGGAAGTGTCCTCCTTTAAGAACTTTTTACTGGTAATCAGGAGGGGTTTTTGCCTTCCGGGTGTGTAATAATATTACTCCAGCACTCTTATATTTTTCTGGTCTGTAATAATAATACTCTTTCTATACTTTAATATGAAATAAGTTGATGTAACTGCTTCCGCATATTCGTTCCTCCGATGTGTTGTAATATCTGCGTGACGGGTGAAACGCTCTTGGGTGAAGGAAGGATTCAGATATCGAACTTGTCGAGTGATTAGAAGCATCTACAGGATTGTCCGAGGTCCATTGGACAAGGACAACTGTAGGTGGGCCTAATGACTTGGGAGGTTCCGTCGCAGAAGCCGGCGCGGAACTCCATCATCATCATCATCATCCTCTTCCTCAGTGCTGGGGAGAGGACTCGAGCGGGAGCCCCTCCCTCGCCTGCGCTCTACGGCGCATCTACAGCGCATCGCGGGCCACCATCTTCTTGTGGGCCCACCTCTTCGCCTTGTCTTTCTTTCGCTTCTGCTCTTCAGCCGCCAGCCGGCGCACCTGCCTGGCCGCCGCGTCCTCTGGGATCGGGGGTTGGGCAGTCCGGAAGCCTTGGAGTCCCTACCGAGAGACAGGAAGGTAAGACTGGGACGAAAAGGAAGAAGTTGAAGATCAAAAAAGAAAAACAAAAGACTCACCAAGGACATGAAGCACTCCTCGAGGCGCATTGGCACTATGGTGAAATAATCCGTCTTCTCCACTGTTCCCTTCACCCGCCGGAGGAGTTCGTCGGTGGAGAGGGCATCCGAGGCCATCCGGGAATTTTCCATGGAGGCCTCAGGGGTCATCTCGTCGAGGCAGAGTCGACGATCGGCCAGCGGCAGCACCTGCCGCCGGTGGAAGGTCATGACAACTCCAACTGCGGTCCCGGAGCTTCCGCAACGCCTCCAGCAGTGACTTCATGTGGGTCTAGCGATTCCGTGGTAGACCCCACCTCCACTTCTCCACTCCAAGGACGACGTGGTGAGTAAACTCCAGCAGTCGCCCATCATCGTTACGGAGGTAGAACCATCGGCTCTACCACCCCTTATTCGACGAGGTAAGGGTGGCAGGGATGTAAAGCGCCACCCGATCCGAGCATAGCTAGAGCGTGCAGCTACCAGCGCGGACAGCGTGGCGCACCCTACTCACCTCGCTAGGGAGGGAGAAGGGCTCCGTGCGGAAAAGATGGAGCCACAGGTCCCAGTGAGGCTCAATCCGTAGGAATCCCTCGCATACGGCGGAGAAGAATGCCGCCTGCATGATGGATTTGAGGTTGAAGTTATGCAGCTCCACCCCATAGCACTGCGGCAAGGCCCACATGAAGCGGCTCGCCAGAACCCCGAAGCCCCATTCATGGAACGAGGTAAATCTAACGATTTAGCTTGTGGGCAGATTCAGCACCTGCTCATCGTGCGGTGTGATCCACTCGGGCTGCGGGCCGGTGGTTCGGTGCTGGAGCAGGCCGGCATCAACTAGCACTTCCAGATCCACGTTGGTAATGGAAGACACAAGCCACGGGTCACAGGGAGGAAGGACGGTGATCTTTTCCACCATCGAAACAAACAGAAGGCGAGAGGAAGGCGAAGAGCTCTCTAGGCAGAAGGTGAAAACGGTGTTTGAAGGCAAAGGATTGAAACTGCAAAGGTAATGGTTCGAAGTCCTCCCTCTCGGTCACCAAGGTACGATTCGAAAAGTAGCTGGACGACGACCGTTTTGAATTCCGGGAGCACGCATGCCACGAACGGTCGGTTGGTAGGCAGAACGTCCCGTCGCATTAAATGATTGTGTCCCCTTAGAGGAAAAACACGTCCAGCGCCATACCACACTTGCCTCAAAAGGTACGCCCTCTACCCTCGACTATACCGCCTCCTACTCCCCTCGGCAACCGAACTAGGAAGAAGCGTCATCTGCCTCAGGCGACCCCCCTCGAAAAAGGAGCGGCGAATCGGAAAAAGTCGTCTTCTACCTCAGCCTCTCGCTTCGGGAGGAAAAAAGGTATGGAAAGATATTGTTTAGAGGTTCGAATGCTCAGCCCTCAGCAAGGTTCAGACGAACCGCCTCAGGACTTCAGGGTTCCAAGCCCAATATTGATCAGGGGTTCGAAGGTTGGCCCCTCAAAGGGCTCCAAAACCTCCCCAGAGCACAGAGTTAGGGATGACTATAGGTATGCATGTACATGGCCTTAGCTCGGGTTGCGACCCGAGGTATCTTAAGACATATCCGAGAACTCCCGGGAGCGATTCGTGACGGTATCCCATCGTAGAGATGCATCGAGCCCTCGGACCCATCGAACGGGTCTGGGACCAGGCGAATCAAGCTGACTCCAATCGGAAGGAGCTCGGATCACCCGTTAACAACTCAATGGAAACGTCATGCTCATTGCCCACCGAGGGTAGCATGACGTGTTTCCCCTCTTCCTTCTCGTAGAGAGGCGATGAAGGGGCGTACAAACTAAAAGTCGAGACATCCCTCGATCGACCTATTGCTCCATGCAAGGGCTCAGGAGCTGCCCTCACAAATTACGCCAAAAGGCTCCCATGGTCTGGCCAAAGATCGAACATGACCTATCAAAGAACAAAAGCCCCCAAAGGAGTCAACCACTCCTTCGGGGGCTACACCCAACAGGTGCGCTCGCGCGCACCCCTCGAAAAATAAGCACGTCCTATTTCTTAAAAAGTAGCTTGCTCGCGGGCAAGCAGCAGAGCCTCCAAACAAGTACCAAAAGTACTTTCTTGGAAGGCTCGGGGGCTACTGTCGGGGGCGATAATTAGGGACACCCGAATTACCCCCTAACAAATGCACCTAGAGAAATAAGGACTAAACTCTTGAGGGGTGATAGCCGAGCCACCTATAAAAGGCGGAGACGCCCCACCCCCCTGAGGGTTTCCCACCTCGAGCGAGGCTCTGCCTCACCCGAGGATGCCTCGGCCCAGTCCGTCTTGCCCGAGCCAGCCTCGAGCAGATAGGACAAGGGCGCTCGAAAATAGGCAGGGGACAGGTGCATTTAATGCGTGTGCCAACCCACGCTGTGGCAGTAGAGCACAGTGGTGGACAAGACAATGATCACGTCTAAGTGCAGTGGTATGATTATGCCTGCGCCAAACAATGCGCACACGACGCCTGATGCCCTCCGATGGGACGCCTAATACGACAAGCCAAGTGGACAAGTCTTCGGGCTCAACTTCTCCACCTTGCCCGACCCAAGCTTAGCCCTCGGGCAAATGCTCTGCCTCGCCCGAGCTCGGCCTCGGCCACCAACTACACCATGAACCCCGCAGACGACCACTCCGCCGAACTATAGCGCGCGTCGAGAGACAGCTTGGCTAGCACCTCAGGAAGACTTCTATATTGTAACGCCCTGAATTTGGGGGTAGAATTTTTTCTTCTTTTCTCTCACCAAATTCGGGCGTTACTCTCTTTTCTCTTTCCCCGTTTTGCTCATTCTTCCCAATTTCAAACCAGTATAGTGACAGGTGTTCGTGTCATGTATAAACCAAAACCTAAGTGTCATGGGTGTTGCATCATGCCGAAGCACATTTCTTGGTCTGATGTTGAGTGTTCGTCTCGTTCCGTTCCGGATTTCGATTTGCGATTTAATTCCGTTTAGTGGTCCGCGCGCATCGCGGGTTTTCGATCCGCGAAGTGGCCCAGCCCAGCCCAGCCCAGCCCTACCCGACCCGATCCGGCCCGGCCCTGCGCGCCCCTGGCGCCCCCCCCCCCCCCATGCGCCCCCTTCTCCCTCTCTCTCTCATTTGGATCTCCCGCGCAACAACCTCTCCTCTCCCTCTTCCACCTCTCTCCCCGTGGTGCCCTAGGAATTGGAGACGGCGATCACCAGATTTTGGACCCCGAGGTGAGCTCCCCTCCCCTCCCCTTCTCCTCTCTCTCTCTCTCCCTCCTCTTCTTCCTCCCCACGCGCGCCCCCCTTTCTTCCCCTGCTCGCGCGCGCCCCTGCCCGCCCCTGCTCGCCGGCGGCGCGGCGCCCCCCGCCCTCCCCCGGCCCCGCGCGGCGGCGCCCGCCCCTCCCCCGGCCGCGGCGGCGCTCCCCCGCCCTCCCCCGGCCGCGGCGGCGCTCCCCGCCCCTCCCCTCGCGCGCGGCGGCGGCGCCCGCCCCTCCCCCGGCCGCGGCGGCGCTCCCCCGCCCCTCCCTCGGCCGCGGCGGCGCTCGCCCGCCCTCCCCCGGCCGCGGCGGCGCTCCCCGCCCCTCCCCGCCCCCTGCCCGCCCGCGCGGCGCCCCTCGCCCCTCCCCGGCCCGCGGCGGCGATCCCGCCCGCCCTTGCTCGCCGGTGCGCGGCCCCCGGCGCGGCCCCGGCGCGGCCCCGGCCGGCCCAGCCGCCCCTGGCCGGTTCAACCGCCCCCCCCCCCCCCCCCGGTTCAACCGCCCCGGCCCCGGCTCGGCCGCCCGTTCCCGCGCTCGGCCTCGTCCGACCGTGTCCCCGCTCGCCCGCGCTCGTGGTGATTATTTTTGTTAGTTGATGGTTAATGTCAAACTCCGTTAGTTAGCGTGCTGCGTCGCGCGCTTCGCCGCGCGACGGATTGTCTAATTTCAGATTCTATCTGTGTGTTGCGTCGTGCGCTTCGTCGCGCGACGATTCATTTTAATTTCAGGTTGTTTAAGGTGTAACGCCGCGTGTGTATTCACGCGACGTTCCACTTTGGACTCAGTTTAGTCGACGTATGTCGTCGTGCGTTTCGTCGCGCGACGCTTAACGTCTCCTCATAACCAAGGCGAAGTGTCTCGTTGCGTGCCCGGTTGCGCGACGAGTCGTTAACTTCTTAATTTGTTTTAGAGTGCTATGTCGCGCGTCTCGCCGCGCGACCATCCTTTTTATTTATCTCCACCTGCTTATAATGATTAGACATGAAACATGACTTTACTTTACGCTAAACATAGTGTCTACATTAAATTTCCTTCCATTAAGCGAGTGGTTAATTTATAATCATGTAACGTGATCGTTTCTCGACTGTCTTTTCCTCTTTCTCTCTTAACCGTACTCGCGAGCCCGCGTGAAACGTCTGTTTACTTATTGCATTCTATTGAATGGTGTACTGTTCTTTTGTATTAAATATGTGGATGTATGTATGTTTGCGCTCGCATAGAGAACGATCCGGTCGGAGAACCCGAAGAACCCGCAGGAGAAGCCCCTGAGCAGCAGTCGGTTGGTGGAGGCAAGTGTCCTTTGACCTATCTCTGTCCTAATCATTCTTTAATTCACCTCCCGCATTACACATTTATACCTAAGGATTGACTAGCTTTTGTTATCTATGTCCTTGTTTACCTATTTGGGTCGGATTATTACTGTTTAGCTTCATGCTATTGCTCAAACTCTAATCAATGAACATGATGAGATTACATATGATACGCTGTTTTCCCTTCTCTTATTATGATGTTGTACTTGTGGTCTTCAAGGGGGCTCGAGCGGTTTCTCGAGTGCCTCTCCGTAAGGACCTGTTCTATGGATGACCGCCCGGGAAAAACAGTGCAACCATGAGGGTGGAATGGGACGCCCTTAGCTGAATAATTAGAGGAACCGGGGTGTAGTTCGCTTAGCCGTTGTGCCGTCAATGGGGCTCGGTGTATGCGGCTCGCTCTGCCAAGGTTGATTTGTCCCTTGGGGAGGAGTGCGGTACATTTAGGAAACCTAACGGGCGGCTACAGCCCCGGGGAATCTTTGTAAAGGATACGTAGTGAAACCTGCCTATTCACCTTGGTAGTGTTTAAGGGTTTGATCGGCCCGAGGCAAGAGGGAATCACGGCTTGTGGGTAAAGTGCACAACCTCTGCAGAGTGTTTGAAAACTGATATATCAGCCGTGCTCGCGGTTATGAGCGGCCAAGGGAGCTCTAGTGATTAGTGGTACTTGATCAGAGACATTTTGGTTTACAGATGACAATGAGGATGGTTATGATTATGACTATGGTGCTGGTAAGTGGTATTCTTTCCGTTTGGAAAGGGTACATCGGGCTAATAACTTGGGTTAATGCTAAAACCTGGCTTTCTACTAGTAAATAATAAACTGACCAACTAAAAGCAACTGCTTGACTTATCCCCACATAAAGCTAGTCCACTACAGCCAAACAGGATACTTGCTGAGTATGTTGATGTGTACTCACTCTTGCTCTACACACCAAACCCCCCCCCCAGGTTGTCAGCATTGCAACCACTGCTCAGGAGAAGATGAAGCTGTGGAAGGAGACTTCCAGGAGTTCCAAGACTACGACGAGTTCTAGGTGTGGGTTAGCGGCAACCCCCAGTCGGCTGCCTGTGAAGGCCGCGGTTATCTACGTTTCTTTTCCGCACTTTGATTTACTGTAAGGACTATATGGACGTCTCAGACGTATGATGTAATCGACTATTACCTCCCCTTTTAATACTATTTTGAGCACTGTGTGATGATGTCCATGTTATGTAACTGCTGTGTACGTGAATAACTGATCCTGGCACGTACATGGTTCGCATTCGGTTTACCTTCTAAAACCGGGTGTGACATATATCAACCAAGCGAGGGCTCTGATCTCGATGAGTGTTGTAGAGAATCTCGATGTCATCATGCGCCAGGGCGATGACGCACCCCGTAAGTAGCCTTTGGCCATACCCTGACGCTGTTACAACCACTGCAGCATGGGCGGCCTCTCCCTCGGAAGCTCGGGCATACGAACGACCCCTCGGTCTCGGCCTCGGCTCTTTATGGGAAGTCAGCAGGCGCGAATCTACTGCACGGTTCGCTATCACGTCAAATGACAGGGCATCTCTCCTTCAAAATACAAGACTTAGCTTCACCACGGACGCACCCCTAGATGTATAAATAGGGCAGTGGTCCATCCATTGAAACAAGAACAACGCACGTAGACGAGTTCTTGCTTTCTCACTCTGTCTTAGATATTGGCACTTGCCTCAATCATCTCTAGGGCTTGTGTAATACCCCCTGTGTTTATCGTCTGCTCAACCACGAGTACAGACTTTAACACATGATAGCAGTGGATAGAACAGATGCTAAATTTTAATCATCTTCGTCTATCACGATTTTAATATCGCATCTGTTTCTGTCTATTTAGACTCTTCCTAAGTTTTCGCGTAATTCGGAACGTAATTGTTCCAAAAATTTGTGAGTCCTGTGTCTATTCAAAATTCATCATTTAAGCGAATACAAATTTAGAAATTTAGTCCAGTCCTCTGGTTTCCTCTCAAACAGATTAAGTAGAACTCGACGACTAAAATGTTCAGGGCAAAATAATCTGAATCACGCATTGTCCGAGAGAAATTGTGTGCGAGGTTATAATCTAATTTATTCTTCAGCACACTCTATAAGATAATAAAATGAACTATGTTTAGATAACGGATAAAATTTCCCAAATTTCAAAAATTAACCAAACATTGTTCCAATATTGTCACCGATCCCATTTTGTTCCATTTATACCTCCCTCGGTTCTAACCTTAAAATAATGTAATTTGTTTAGCCTCAATATCTAGGACCCAGCTACTTGCGCAAAAATTGTTAATCACATTGTTCTTCGGTAAACTGTTCAGAGGAAAAAATCAAATGGCTTCGAATGTCAGATAAATTTTTATCCGATTTCGACTAAACCAGTGTTGTCTCAAATATTGAATCCAATATCGTTTGGTTTGATCTGTTGACATCTGGCCAAAGCTTAGTCTTGTAAATTTTTCCTCAAACAAATTCATTTAGAATTCAACAAATAAAGTTTTCAGTTCAAAATAATCTCGACCCATGTGTTATCTGAGAAATCGTGTTCGAAGATAATGACGTGGTCTAGCCCATTATTTCTTGCTCTACTCTGAACATTTGGGTAGCAGATGAATTTATCAGATCTCAATTATATCAAGAATAGTCTCATATATCATCACCAATATAATTTTGGTTTGGTCCTTTACACCCCGTTAAAACGATAATCCCATAAATCGTAGTTATTCAGATGCTTTTGTTTAAAAAGGAAGCAGAAAAGAATCTAATTTTCTATCTCCATTCATATTTTGCCTCAAGTAGCCTCATTCTTATCTTGTGCACACTTTCAAACTCTGTAGAACTCCCTTGCGCACACGTTTTTTCCTTTATCCTCACATCGTCGGCTTCCTGATTTTTTCCTCAAGCCTTATCTCTACGTCGCCTGGTACTCTTCGGTGGACACCGTACCAGTCCTTGATCTTTTCTCTGGAATTCGCGCTAGTACAGGCGGTGGCCTTATCCCCATCGTGCACTCAGCGTAATCTCCATGCTGCTCTCTCTCTAGCTTCTTCTCAGCTGCGTCGGTCTGGCCTGCTCCACACGCTTGCTATGGATATCATGCTCTGGCTTCGTCTCGTCTGTGCCTCCTCATTCTAGGCACGTCTCCCTCTCTGCTCCACCGGTCGCCACTTTGGCCTGCTTCCTCGGTCGAAGTCCTCCGTGTCGGCACCCTCTGTTCCTCCACCGTGTGTACGCCAGCCAGCACCATGCGCGCGCCCTCCTCAAGCTTGCTTCCTTCTACTCTCCTCCCTCTGCTTCTCCCTCCACTCTGGCAAAATCCGTGGAGCCACCGTCTCTGTCTCCCTGATCGCCTCGCCATGGCCACCAGTCGTGCCTTCATATCCTTTGTCCTTGACTCGTCCACAACACCGTCGTGGTGTTACTGTCTCGCCGTAATTACCTGGTGGTTTTCTCGCCGAACCTCTAGCTTCCTCGCGTTTGGCTCCCTGGTATTCCAGCTCGTGGTCGCTTGATCGTGAGTTGTATGCCCTTGCAGCTCGCTACCGTGCGTCCTCGGGCCAGCGTCATCCTGCGTAGGTTGTGCGTCGTCGATCCACGTTATGTCCCGACGTGCTTGTCAATCCCGATGATCGGTCTTTCAATTGCGCGTGGCTCGGCGTCAACCCGGGCATTGCCACCACCTCAACCTCGTCGGTCTGCCTCTCATCCCTGTGCGCAGGTCACGTTTGCGCTTGTCGCCGGTCCTAGAAATTGGTTGGAGAAGAAGGTTGTAGCGCATCGCTCGCCAGGTGTTCGATCAAAGACTTCAATTAAAGGCCGTCGTCGTTCAGGCAAATATCAAATCTCAATCGAATTGAATTGTGGTGAGCCGATTCGCTATTTTTACTATTGGATTTATGATCGTGAAATAAGACACTTCGTATGACTTGTCACACCCGTGTTTTAGGGGCACCAAGACCCGGGCGCGAACATAATCATCAGGTGTGCTGGGACCAAATCTCACACATATGATGAATCATGGCACAGGATCGAATGTCACATCTTTACTACATAACAAGAGTTCTGTACAAAATAAATAAATAATTACATTATAAGGAGACAACGGTCCAGCAACCCAAAGTTGACTGGGAGACGACGGCCTAGACCTCTCACAAACGCGTCACAGCATCCTCCAAGCGCCTCATCCTGTGGTACCTGTTCTTGACCTGTGGGGGTGTGAGACAGCAAGAGTGAGCTCACATACGTTCATAGCTCAACAAGTTGTGGGGAATAATGTGCATGAACTCGCCAAAGGTGGGAGCTCACGTGAAGTGTAAGGCTTACCAAAGAGGATGGTTGAAGCTGAGCATTGCTTTTAAAGTTGGTCAAAATTTTATTAGCAATTACTAAGTATAAGTAAATACCAAACCCAATTAAGTAGTAGAACAAAATTAACAACATCACCTGCGATGCAATGCATATGACAAATTGAATTTAGTTCCATAAATTAATCATGTGAGTGTCCGAGCTGCTCATGACCGTGAGCACGGCTAGTATACCAGTTTTACACTCTGTAGAGGTTGCGCATCTTTACCACAAGTCATGTTACCCATCTGCCAAGAGACGACCAATCCCATACACCTCTACCGAGGAGGCGAGGCAGGGTAACACTACGAGGCATTTACAAAGTTCCACTAGCTTCAGAAAACCCGCTACAGTTTATAGGAAGCTCTAATGCAGGAATCCCTCGTCTGACCTCCATCACAGCAAAATCAACCCGAGACCTCCCTACACTGACCACTCCCCTACTGCCCTTGACCCTTTCAGGTAAGGTAGTCTTCCACTAGCTTTCCTAGTTAGTTGGCCAAGGGCGTCCCATTAAACCCTTGTGGTAGCACTGTTTTCCCGGGTGGTTCTCCATGTTCCGATTAACATAAAGATCTTAACATGAACAATAAATAACAACTGATAATAAAGGTATAATCATGAATAAAATGTATCTCCATACCCAGAACCACATAAAGCAATAGCAGGTACTACCCAAAAAATTAGTGGTAAACAAGGTATAAAGATAGTCAAACTAGGGTAACCTATTGGGTCCCATCAAAATTAACCTATGCAGATCATTATGATTAATCAGAACATGACTGGGTAAAAAGAAGTGATCAAGGGCACAACTTGCCTGGGACTTGAGATTCCAGGTACCAACTTGCTCTTCAGATGACACGTGTCCTCACTGCTAAACGTAGCAGTACAGACAAACATGGTATTGGCAAAATTAACATTACACCAAACATAATACCAACTACATAATAATAATCTACGCATCACAACGAGATCGTGGGTACAAGAATCACTAAATTCGGAGCTACGGTTAAAGAAGTTATGATTTATGGAAGATAAATGTGATTTAAATGTTATAAATTGGTTAATATACATCATGTGAGAAAACATACTCCAAATAATTAAGTAAACTTTAATCCAGATTAAAACTTGTTTAGAAATCATATTATAGTCAAATCACTATCATGGTCTAGTTTAACTTTGGTTAAAAGGTATAATCTACTAAACATAGGCTAAACAAAATATCTAATTATAAAAATAAGTTCTATGGTACAATTAATGTTTCCATTGCATAGGCAATATTTTTATGAAGCTAACACAATTTGAATGGATCAAATCGGAGTTAAAATGAATAAGTTATGGAATAAACAAGTTTCTATGTATTTTAACACTTATTTTATGAATTTCTAGGATTTATGGACTGCGGATGCAAATAACAGAGAGCTCGGGGTGATTTCTATAAAGTCCAAGGCCTCCGTTGTAAGGGTTTCTCTATAGTCGAGGACGGTGGGCTAATTGTGGCAAAGGGCAGGGGCTCTTAAGTAAAAAGACTCGGATGAAGGGGTACGAGATTACCTGAGCCATAGGATCGAAATCAAACATCCCAGATTAGATTTGAGCCGGGACACATCAGCAACCTTCAGATCTTAATCCATCGGTCCAGGTCATTCATTGGGTTGTATGCACCGAGAGCCAGATATCACCATATCTATGGTCCGGATGCATCAAGGGAAGGGATACAACTTGGCCCAATCCTAGCCATTGGTGGCTAGATCGGTGGACAGGGGCTTTCTTCCACCCGACAGCGCCTAGGTAGAGGCCACGCAACACGGCATTGGCAGAAGCAACGGAACCGCTGCCTACAGTGGCGCGCGCATCCTGCATGATTAACTCCTCCGCCCGCGGCTTGTCCTGTCGAAGGTGTCCGAGACGGCCACACGATCCAAGAACTGAGGCGAGGTGTTCGACGGAATTCTTACCGAGCTATCATGTGTAGGAGACCCAGACCATGGCAAGATCCACTCACCGATGAGCATCCACCTAGCGATGGTGGTCCATTGTGAAACCAAGTCAATAGGCACAATAGGGTCCCAGGATCGGCACAGGATGAGCACGCGCAGCTCCCAGATCCTGCCCCGACAACCAATCACAAGCGCCACTGAGTTCTTCGCGAGGCGCTCCCCCAATTTCTCTCTCCAACTCACTGCATCGAGGGAAAGGAAAGAAGAGAGAAAGGTTGCTGGTTCGCTCAGTCAGGGATGACACGAGTCCGCATATATATACACCCGTGATCGCATCAATCTTGCTACGAAATCGCAACAACCCCAAATTTGTTGTGGCTCAACGGACTTTGATTCAGAATTTGGTAAAGCTTCCGTCCGTGCATTGCGGCGAGATGAAGAAGACTAACCTGACAGACGTACCCCACCTGACAGCGCTCGCAAAACCCCCTAGCACACAGGCGGAGAGGATGCCACGCGGGCCCAATTTGCCAGAGCCGGAGCGTGACGTGCGCGCGGGCCGCCAGGTGGGAACAAAAAAAAACTGGGCTGGCAGGCGCGGCTGAGGAGGGTGATGAGTTGGGCCAGGTGTGGGATTAGGCCCAAGCGTGGTTAGGAGCTCCTCATTCTTCTCAATTTTTCCTATTTTTCTAATTTTATTTCCAAAATTCAATTTGGTTCCAATTTCAGATTTAAATTCTGTTTGAACTTAAGCTTTCCAAATATCCATTAACAATCCTAAGATGAAGATATCGCCTATTATTTATTTATTTATTTATTTATAATATATATAGTGTATCTTCTTTTTCCTTTTTTTCTCTTTTCTTATTTCCCTTTCAAACTTTAAACTTGTCCCATAGATTTGAATACAAATGCAACCATACAAGAACTACAGCATGAGATGTATTTATTTATTTGTTATTTGTCCAACATAATCCTATTTATTGAATATGCACAAGGAAAGGAAGACCAAATAATCACCAAGGGTTCCATAACTTCAAAACACCCACTTATAAATATTTCTATTTATTTATTTTATTTGTTTTTTCCTTACACAAATTTTGGGCTTTACAAATCCTACCCCCTTAAAAATAATCTCGTCCTCGAGATTTGTAAGAAAGAGCATGCAACAAGTTTGGTTTCAATTTCTAAGGGATTTTAATACCAAAAGACTCTTTTCTTGTTCAAGTTTATAATACAAATTAGTAGGTGATTACGAAAACATGGGTATATATATATATATATGTCCACTTTATTATGTAGGATAGAAGAGGTCTTTAGAGCATAGATAGGTTTGGTTAAGAAAGGGTAGGGCTAGGAAAGACTCTATCCAAGATTGTGGATCTTGATTACTTTTGAAGATCTAGCTTGAATCTTATCCTTCCTTGATTTGATGAGGTCGATCATCTTCGATCTTCGTTCTTGAAGTCTTTATCTGAATTAGGGACATGTAGGTAGATCAGAATCTCTGTTAGGTTAAAACAGAGGGGTTATGCAACCATCGGTCGGTTAAGGTAGTTGCATAAGGTCGAGTTGGTCGGTCATTCTTAACTTAGTGCAGAGTGAACTAAGTCAAGATATGTTCTATATGAGTAGAGTCTCATTTATTTTACCACTATTAACTAGTTAAGTGACTGACCTTAGGTTAGCTCAACTTAAGATTAGACTTTGTTAGGTTGGATTAACTTATTAGATTGGATCAGATCTAGAATAAATTGATATGACTATTTTAGACTAGATAAGATCTAAATAAATTTTGGATTAGCTCATGGTTGCTATTCTATAGTAGGATAAATTTGCTACTTAGGGCAAGGTGAATTCATAAGGATAAGATAGAATCTTTTGAGGTCAGTTAGATCTATTAGGATGGAATAAAATCTTTTCAAGATAAGATGAATCTATTAAGATAAGAGAGGATCTTTTAAGATGAGATGGGTCTACTAGGCTTGATATATTTTTAATGGGGAATAATCTGTGTTGTCTATTTTATAAATATTCTCCCTTATGCCTAGGTGTATATGCAGATGCAATTGTGGACATTACTCCATAACTCACCACACTCAATCAAAGATCCAAATCAAACAAGTATCATAAGAACAAACACTCAAGCGTATAGATACCTATAAAAAATAGTTTTGTTTTTGTTCCTAAGATTAGGTCTCCTATTCCTAAAAGTCACTTTAGGCATAGGATTTCAAAGTGTGAAATCCACATTTGTCTTTAGAAAGAAAAGATAAGAATAATCAGAGTAAGCGGAATTAGATGAGAAAATATTAAGAAAAGTTTAGAAAAGAATCAGAGTAGCAAAGGTAAGTAAGGGGTGTCCAGTTCTATCTAGGTTTCGTCCTACAGTCAACATTCCTCTGATACCACTTCTGTCACACCCGGGTTTTAGGGGCACCAAGACCCGAGCGCGAACGTAATCACCAGGTGTGCTGGGACCAAGTCTCACACATATGATGAATCATGGCACAGGATCGAATGTCACATCTTTACTACATAACAGGAGTCCTGTACAAAATAAATAAATAATTACATTATAAGGAGACAACGGTCCAGCAACCCAAAGTTGACTGGGAGACGACGGCCTAGACCTCTCACGAATGCGTCACAGCATCCTCCAAACGCCTCATCCTGTGGTACCTGTTCTTGACCTGTGGGGGGTGTGAGACAGCAAGAGTGAGCTCACATACGTTCATAGCTCAACAAGTTGTGGGGAATAATGTGCATGAACTCGCCAAAGGTGGGAGCTCACGTGAAGTGTAAGGCTTACCAAAGAGGATGGTTGAAGATGAGCATTGCTTTTAAAGTTGGTCAAAATTTTATTGGCAATTACTAAGTATAAGTAAATACCAAACCCAATTAAGTAGTAGAACAAAAGTAACAACATCACCTGCGATGCAATGCATATGACAAATTGAATTTAGTTCCATAAATTAATCATGTGAGTGTCCGAGCTGCTCATGACCGTGAGCACGGCTAGTATACCAGTTTTACACTCTGCAGAGGTTGCGCATCTTTACCCACAAGTCATGTTACCCATCTGCCAAGAGACAGCCAATCCCATACACCTCTACCGAGGAGGCGAGGCAGGGTAACACTACGAGGCCTTTACAAAGTTCCACTAGCTTCAGAAAACCCGCTACAGTTTATAGGAAGCTCCAATGCAGGAATCCCTCGTCTGACCGCCATCACAGCAAAATCAACCCGGGACCTCCCTACACTGACCACTCCCCTACTGCCCTTGCCCCTTTCGGGTAAGGTAGTCTTCCACTAGCTTTCCTAGTTAGTTGGCCAAGGGCGTCCCATTAAACCCTTGTGGTAGCACTGTTTTCCCGGGTGGTTCTCCATGTTCCGATTAACATAATGATCTTAACATGAACAATAAATTACAACTGATAATAAAGGTATAATCATGAATAAAATGTATCTCCATACCCAGAACCACATAAAGCAATAGCAGGTACTACCCAAAAATTTAGTGGTAAACAAGGTATAAAGATAGTCAAACTAGGGTAACCTATTGGGTCCCATCAAAATTAACCTATGCAGATCATTATGATTAATCAGAACATGACTGGGTAAAAAGAAGTGATCAAGGGCACAACTTGCCTGGGACTTGAGATTCTAGGTACCAACTTGCTCTTCAGATGACACGTGTCCTCACTGCTAAACGTAGCAGTACAGACAAACATGGTATTGGCAAAATTAACATTACACCAAACATAATACCAACTGCATAATAATAATCTACGCATCACAACGAGATCGTGGGTACAAGAATCACTAAATTCGGAGCTACGGTTAAAGAAGTTTTGATTTATGGAAGATAAATGTGATTTAAATGTTATAAATTGGTTAATATACATCATGTGAGAAAACATACTCCAAATAATTAAGTAAACTTTAATCCAGATTAAAACTTGTTTAGAAATCATATTATAGTCAAATCACTATCATGGTCTAGTTTAACTTTGGTTAAAAGATATAATCTACTAAACATAGGCTAAACAAAATATCTAATTATAAAAATATGTTCTATGGTACAATTGATGTTTCCATTGCATAGGAAATATTTTTATGAAGCTAACACAATTTGAATGGATCAAATCGGAGTTAAAATGAATAAGTTATGGAATAAACAAGTTTCTATGTATTTTAACACTTATTTTATGAATTTATAGGATTTATGGACTGCGGATGCAAATAACAGAGAGCTCGGGGTTATTTCTATAAAGTCCAAGGCCTCTGTTGTAAGGGTTTCTCTATAGTCGAGGACGGCGGGCTATTTGTGGCAAAGGGCAGGGGCTCTTAAGTAAAAAGACTCGGACGAAGGGGTACGAGATTACCTGAGCCATAGGATCGAAATCAAACGTCCCAGATTAGATCTGAGCCGGGACACATCAGCAACCTTCAGATCTTAATCCATCGGTCCAGGTCATTCATTGGGTTGTATGCACCGAGAGCCAGATATCACCAGATCTATGGTCCGGATGCATCAAGGGAAGGGATACAACTTGGCCCAATCCTAGCCATTGGTGGCTAGATCAGTGGACAGGGGCTTTCTCCCACCCGACAGCGCCCAGGTAGAGGCCACACAACACGGCATTGGCAGAAGCAACGGAACCGCTGCCTATAGTGGCGCGCGCATCCTGCATGATGAACTCCTCCGCCCGCTGCTTGTCCTATCGAAGGTGTCCGAGACTGCCACACGGTCCAAGAACTGAGGCGAGGTGTTCGACGGAGTTCTTACCGAGCTATCATGTGTAGGAGACCCAGACCATGGCAAGATCCACTCACCGATGAGCATCCACCCAGCGATGGTGGTCCACTGCGGAACCAAGTCAATAGGCACAATAGGGTCCCAGGATCGGCACAGGATGAGCACGCGCAGCTCCCAGATCCTGCCCCGACAACCAATCACAAGCGCCACTGAGTTCTTCGCGAGGCGCTCCCCCCAATTTCTCTCTCCAACTCACTGCATCGAGGGAAAGGAAAGAAGAGAGAAAGGCTGGTGGTTCGCTCAGCCAGGGATGACACGAGTTCGCATATATATACACCAGTGGTCGCATCAATCTTGCTACGAAATCGCAACAACCCCAAATTTGTTGTGGCTCAACGGACTTTGATTCAGAATTTTGTAAAGCTTCTGTCCATGCATTGCGGCGAGATGAAGAAGACTAACCTGACAGACGTACCCCACCTGACAGCGCTCGCAAAACCCCTAGCACACAGGTGGAGAGGATGCCACGCGGGCCCAATTTGCTAGAGCCGGAGCGCGACGTGCGCGCGGGCCGCCAGGTGGGAACAAAAAAAACTGGGCTGGCAGGCGCAGCTGAGGAGGGTGATGAGTTGGGCCGGGTGTGGGATTAGACCCAAGCGTGGTTAGGACCTCCTCATTCTTCTCAATTTTTCCTATTTTTCTAATTTTATTTCCGAAATTCTATTTGGTTCCAATTTCAGATTTAAATTCTGTTTGAACTTAAGCTTTTCAAATATCCAATAACAATCCTAAGATGAAGGTATCGCCTATTATTTATTTATTTATTTATAATATATATATATATATATTTATAGTGTATCTTCTTTTTTCCTTTTCTTCTCTTTTCTTTCCCTTTCAAACTTTAAACTTGTCCCATAGATTTGAATACAAATGCAACCATACAAGAACTACAGCATAAGATGTATTTATTTATTTGTTATTTGTCCAACATAATCCTGTTTATTGAATATACACAAGGAAAGGAAGACCAAATAATCACCAAGGGTTTCATACCTTCAAAACACCCACTTATAAATATTTCTATTTATTTATTTTATTAGTTTTTTCCTTACACAAATTTTGGGCTTTACATGACTATAAAGTTAAGTTAGAAATACCAGTGATGCGAGGTGTGCTTCGATGAGTTTAGTTGTCGAGTATGTTTAAACTAGTTCTATTTTTGCAAAGTATGGTATTTCGATGGTGCGTAGGTTAAGTTTAGTATTTTAAGCAATTATCGAGAAGTCTGTCGATGTTAATTGTGTTCAGCGCGTGTAAGATGAAGTCGATGTTTTACTTGTTAGATTAATGATAAATGAAATATTTAAATTAGTGGGTCTTATGCATAATAGCTGAGAATAGTAATTCTAGAAGCTAATGGAATAGTTTCTATTCTTAGTCTGAGTTTAAATGTTGTGCTCTAGTCAATAGAGATAGGGTGCTTATAAATGGTTCGCTATGGTTTGCTGTTAGAATTGGATCCGATTAAGTTAGAATACCATAACTATAGTTTTAATGTGATCTCGACATCTAGTAATTTCCTTTAAGTGCTATTATATGCCTCGTCGCTAAGTTTTTAATTCGCTATCATATAGCATTAATTAGGCTGGTGCTATTCCTGCTCATATTCATTCATGTGCACCATGCATCTCATTAGGCACGTTAGCTGATCTCGTGATGTGGAGGACCAGAGCCAAGTCGACCCCAAGATGTCATAAAGCACGACCTACTCCGCATGGTGATCCTGATGGACGAACCTGAAGATGGACAGACGGAGCTAGTATCGACACAAAAGCTGATCGCCAAGTGGTCGACGTTTAACAAACACTAATGTAGTGTTTATTCCAGGCAAGCCCCGGTGTATTTGCCACCTCCTTCTGTTTTAAAAAGTTTTATCACCTTGAATGATGCATTAGGTGATAGGAGTTGTGTGATCAAACAGTTGATGCATTTCCTTCCTTGATTAAACAACCCTAATACCAATTTTATGAGAATTTAGTGATGCTTAGCCCTGCTTATTAATTTAGGATGGTTTTTAAAACATGATGTGTAACATGGGATATGGGAGTTTGTGAAATAAAAGGACTTGTGATGATGAACCCATTGCGGCCGCGATGATTTCATCATTCAAGTAGAATACCTCTCTCAGGTATCAAGTTTTGGGAAATAATATGTAATGTAGACCAGACGTTGAGCAGGAAAGCTCGCCCATCTGTGTTGATTAAGGACCGTTCGATGTAGGCATGTTGTGGTGGAGACTTTGCAACTAGCCACATGCTTCGGTAAGCCTGAACCTGGCTATTCCATATGTGAAAAGACAATCGCGCACTGGGCGTGGGAGATGGTGGGAGTAGCGTGTACCCTCCTGACTAGAGGCTGGATAGAGGAGTACTGTGCTCCCGGGTAGCGTGGACCGGTTCACATTGTGGAGGATCTGTGGGAACGGTTGACATATGCAAGGGTTAAGTGCTACATATGTCGTGTGGTTAGGGATCCCCAGCTAGGTATAATCGGTTCGAACCGTCGTTGCTCCTCGGTCATGGAGACTCTACCCTCCGACCACTCATCGTAGTTAATAAGTAAAATAAGGATTTGGTAAAAGAAAGCTAGACCAGGACAAGTGAATGCTCTAGATTAGGCAAATCTAGATTCAGGAAAAGTACTTAACTTGTGAAGTAAAATTTTGGCATAAGGATTCACTACTAGTAAGCTCTTCTGCAAAATGAGTCTTTGAAATTTGATAAGCCTTACCTTGATTCTGTAACACCCAAATTCTGGATTGGGAATTAGTAGAAGGAATTTGAACAAAATATCATAATGTTTTGGAAATTGGGAAATAAGAAAATGATGGGGAAAGAATTTTTCTTTTTCTTTAAGAAAAACCATTTATACATCTCATGAAATAAATAAAAAGGAGAATAAAAACTTAAGTTAGTAATATTAAAATAGTATGGATTATGTTCACCCTTGGATTTCAATTAATACATTTGAAAAATCTGAAAACTAAAATAGAAGTATAAATTTGAATTTGGAATAGAAAATAGAAAATAAAAGGGAGAAGGGAAGAACTAAGAAAAATACTACATAAAATAAAATAAAAATCAAAATAAACATCCTTCACACATATATTATCAAATTATACCTTTCAAACTGTGGACAAGTTATTTCACAAAGTTTGAATTTAAACTTGAACTCAAAGTGGTTTGAAAATGGAGAAAAGAAAATAGAAAAGATAAAAGAAAAAGAATAAAACCTTATGTGGACCTGGGACACTAAATTCGGCCCAAGTTCTCTTACCCCGCCGGCCCACCTTCTCCACGCCTTAGCCACCTCGGCCCAAACCACCTCCTGCGCGCGCAACCCTTATCTGACACTGCCAACCGGGCCCCTATCGTCAGCCTCGCTCGTGCAAGCACTCGGGCAATGCCGCTGCTGCCGCGTGGGTCCCACTGGTCAGCGTGTCCACCTGGTTTGTCTCATGGCGTCGCCGCCGTGTGGGCCACTCGCGTCAGCTTCCCACTCCACGCGCGCTTGAATCCCTGATGTCAGAATCTGCTCCCCGAAACGGACTCCGCCCGAAGCGCACGAACTCCGTTCAACCCGCGGCTTCACCGGCTCTCCATGAATTGCGCAGATAAGTTCGGCCGAGCTCGTCCTCTTCTAGGCTATAAAAATTAGGCATCGCCCTTCTCTCTCCTCTCATCTTCTGCGCCACCGCCACCGGGGGAGCGAGGTAATGCCGCCACCATGGTCCGGCATCTCTGCCTCCATCCGGTGTCCATGGTAGGGTCTGGGAGAATCGTCGGTGCACGTGGATAGTGATCGGGCATGTGCTTTGCCGCGGTGGCCTTCTGTGTCCGGTGAATCGCTCGCCGGAGAACCATCCCCGCCGTGCACCGTGGCCAAGCTTCATCCATACCTTAATGCCGGTAAGAATACATCCATTGTGACCGTGAGGCCGCGCACACCGTGTAGCTTCGTTTAATTTGATAATGGTGCTCGGGGGTGGCCGATTGGGGTCACCGCCGTTCATCTTCATCGCACGACGACGGCGGAGCACTCTGCTCGGTTGGTGGGAAGAGGGAGAAGAGAAGAAGAAGACCGCCGCCGGCGTTTCTCCTCTGGGCTCGCGTTCCGGTCCGCGTGTGTGGGTGGGGACGATCGCCGGTGACCCGTGAAGCTGTCCGCGCCATCGATTTGAACCGCGTGGCCTCAGGAACTACGGAATTCCTCACCGTACTTGGAGCTCCGCCGCGTGCCGCCGCGCAGCGTGGGCGAGCTCGCAAACCTCCTCAATCGCCGGTAAGAAGCCCCTAGCCTCGATCGCCTAGCTCTCCTCTTCGTGTAGCACCAGTTTAATTCAAGGTTGGGGCCGGGGGGGCGCTTAATTGCTTAGCGCCGGCGAAGTCCGCCGCCGCGGTGTGCACGGCACCGCCGTCGCTCGGCGAAGAATTGGGGGAGTGCCCGTGAACCGTGGGATCGCAAACGGACGGCTGTGATTAGGTTAAGGAGATACCCCTTTGCTGGGCCGATCCGGACCGTAGGATTCAATCGGAGGGCTGCGGCGTGATCTCGGCTTCATTAAATCTGGGCCGATGATCGCTGATCGAACGGCTGTCGTTGCGTACCGGTTCGTTTAATATATGATCTAATCTGGGCGGTTGGCGCGCGATCGGGCGGTCCAGATCACACCATACCCCCTTCGGCCGCCTGTTTTGTAAAAGAAACCCCGTGAAACCGTGGAATCAACCCGCCGTCCACCGCGGGTGAAGTCTGAGTCTTAGGGAAACTTACCCCGAGCCCCCTGCAGTTTCTTGTAATTGAGGCCCAGTCCAGCACTCAGTTAAATTGAATAAATAGAATAGAAAATAGATTTTTAATATGAAAATAATTGCTAGAACTTAATTAATTCATAACTAATTCATTTTAGCTCCAAATTGAGTCATTCCAATTCCTAAAATTTTGTAATAATATTCTCTACCATTTAGAATCACTGTTTTGACATGAACTCTGTCAGAAAATTTATTTATCATTTAATCATATTATAATCACCTTAAACCTTTGAAAATTCATAACTTAAAATCTATAACTCCAAAATTAATAATTCTTTTTCCTGTGATCTTATTTCAATATGTAGATTATTAATATGTATTTTGGCATACATGTTTGGTGTAATGTTAATTTTGCCTATGCAATGTTTGTTTGTATTGCTACGACTAGCAGTGAGGTCACGAATCATCTGAAGATCATCCTGGTACCTGGATTCTCAAGGCCCAGGCAAGTTGTGCCCTTGATCACTTCTTTTCACCTACTCATGTTCTAATTAATCATAATGATCTGCATAGGTTAATTTTGATGGGACCCAATAGGTCACCCTAGATTGTTTATCTCATTACCTTGTTCACCCCTGAATCACTTGGGTAGTTTGCTATTGCTTTATATGGTTTTGGGATAATCATTTATTACCTCCATGTTCCAATTCTTGTTGTTATTCTGTTTATGTTCATGTTGATATCATTAATGTTAATTGGAACATGGAGCGACCACCCGGGAAAACAGTGCTACCACAAGGGTAGTATGGGATGCCCTTGGCTGATTAATTAGGAAAGCTAGTGGAAGACTACCTTACCCGAAAGGGGCAAGGGCAGTAGGGGAGAGGTCAGTGCGGGAAGTGCCCTCGGGAGGATTTTGCTGCGATGGCGGTCCTGCAAGGGATTCCTGTACTGGATCTTCCTATAAACTGTAGCGGGTTTTCGGAAGCTAGTGGAACTTTGTAAAGGCCTCGTAGTGTTACCCTGCCTCGCTTCCTTGGTAGAGGTGAATGGGATTCATGACCCCTTGGCAGATGGGTAACACGGCTTGTGGGTAAAGATGCGCAACCTCTGCAGAGTGTAAAACTGGTATACTAGCCGTGCTCACGGTCAAGAGCAGCTCGGACCCTCACATGATTAACTTATGGAACTAAATTCAATTTGTCATATGCATTGCATTGCAGGTGATGTTGTTATTACTTTTGTTCTACTATTTAATTGGGTTGGTATTTACTTATACTTAGTAACTGCTAATAAAATTTTGACCAACTTTAAAAGCAATGCTCAGCTCTAACCATCTTCTTTGGTAAGCCTTACACTTCACGTGAGCTCCCACCTTTGGCGAGTTCATGCACATTATTCCCCACAACTTGTTGAGCGATGAACGTATGTGAGCTCACTCTTGCTGTCTCACATACACCACAGGTCAAGACCAGGTGCTGCAGGATGATGCTCATGGAGGATGCTGTGATGAGTTCGTGAGAGGTCTAGGTCGTCGTCTCCCAGTCAACTTTGGGTTGCTGGACCGTTGTCTCCTTATAATGTAATTATTTATTTTGTATAGAACTCCTGTTTTATATAAAGTTGTGACATTCGATCCTGTGCCACTATACATCATATGTATGAGACTTGGTCCCAGCATACCTGGTGTTTATGTTAACCCCGGATTTTGGACCCCCTAAAATCCGGGTGTTACAGAAGTGGTATCAGAGGAATGTTGACTGTAGGACGAAACCTAGATAGAACTGGACAACCATTATTCACTTACCTCTGCTACTCTGATTCTTTCTAAACTTTTCTTAATCTTTTCTCATCTATTTCCGCTTTACTCTGATTATTCTTACCTTTATTTTCCTTCTAAAGACAAACTTGGATTTCACACTTTGAAATCCAGTGCCTAAAGTGACTTTAGGAATAGGAGACCTAATCCTAGGAACAAAAACAAAACTATTTTTATAAGTGTTTATATATTTGAATGTTTGTTCTTATGGTACTTGTTTGATTTGGATCTTTGATTGAGTGTGATGAGTTGTGGAGTAATGTCCACGATTGCATCTGCATATACACATAGGTATAAAAATATATTTATAAAATAACTAGACAAACTAAATTATCCTTCAATGAAGTATCTAGCCTAACAATGCCCGTCTTATCTTAAAGATTCTCCCTTATCTTAATAGATCCATCTCATCTTAAAAGATACTCATCTTATTTTGAAAAGATTTTATCCTTATCCTAATGGATCTAACTGGCCTCAGAAGATTCTATTCTACCTTTATGGGTCTGTCTTATCCTAATTTATCCACCCTAGTTTAACAACCATGATCTAATGCAAATTAATTAGATCTTATCTAGTCAAACTAGTCACACCAATCTAACCTGGATCTGATCAAATCTAAAGTGACTTATCAAACATGTTAGATAATACTGATGAAATAGTTTAGACTCTACCCCTATAGAACAAGTCTTAACTTAGTTCACCCCGCACTAAATTAAGAATGATAGATCAACTTGGCTATATACAACTACCTCAACTATCTGATAGTTGCATAACCTCTCAATTTTAACCTAGCAAGAGATTCTATCTCATCATAACATATCAAATTAATCTTAAAACATCCTAACATATCTTAATAATACATATTCTACCCAGTTGGACCTATCTAAGCCTAAACTAGTCTAATCTAGTCATATCCAATTCTTATTCTACCTAATGTGACCTGATCTAGTGTGGTCTAATGTTATCTAACTTAATGTGGTTCACTTAAACAGATTAATGACACTAGTAGAAGAGATTAGACCCCACTAGCCATGTATTAACTTATCTTAGCACATTGGATCAATTCAACCATGAGCTAACCCAACCCATAGAACCATGATGAATGATATAACCTTTCTATTCCCACCTAACAACAAATAAACTTTAAACCTACATCTTGTAGCCTATCTCACCCATGTATATCTCTCATCTTGACAGATTCTATCTTACCCTTGGATATTCACCTTATATGATTGGTTACCCCAATCTGGACATGAATTAAGCCCTACCAAAGAATCTATAGATTATAACCAACAACTAGTTTATCCATTCCGCTTAGTAATTTCCTTTGCAAAACTATTACCATATGCTTCTAAACTTTCATGGTCAATACCAGGAAAGGAAAGATTATCACGTAACAACAAACAGGAAATGAATACTCCAAATCCTCCACCTGTTGACCTCAATCAAGTGGTTGCTACCCAAAGACTGGTAATACAACAGTTAACAGACATGGTGACCGAGATGCAGAATCAGATAAGACAACAACGCGAGGAAATACGTCAGGCCCGCCAAGAAATAAGACAAGCACGGCTGGAGAGACAACAACAACAACCTCCACCACCACCACCAGCTTCACCAAGCTACATAGATATAAATTATGATGATTTGCAAGGTCTAGATGTTACTTTAGTTAGTAGATGATATGATATTATTCTAGAAGGAACAATAAGGTCTATTGACCCTATGTTTTGTTAAAGAAGTATACCTCATGCTGAGATTTCTTTGTTTGTGCATATGTTCCTTTTTCCTTACAAATCTCGAGGACGAGATTATTTTTAAGGGGGGTAGGATTTGTAACACCCAAATTCTGGATTGGGAATTAGTAGAAGGAATTTGAACAAAATATCATAATGTTTTGGAAATTGGGAAATAAGAAAATGATGGGGAAAGAATTTTTCTTTTTCTTTAAGAAAAACCATTTATACATCTCATGAAATAAATAAAAAGGAGAATAAAAACTTAAGTTAGTAATATTAAAATAGTATGGATTATGTTCACCCTTGGATTTCAATTAATACATTTGAAAAATCTGAAAACTAAAATAGAAGTATAAATTTGAATTTGGAATAGAAAATAGAAAATAAAAGGGAGAAGGGAAGAACTAAGAAAAATACTACATAAAATAAAATAAAAATCAAAATAAACATCCTTCACACATATATTATCAAATTATACCTTTCAAACTGTGGACAAGTTATTTCACAAAGTTTGAATTTAAACTTGAACTCAAAGTGGTTTGAAAATGGAGAAAAGAAAATAGAAAAGATAAAAGAAAAAGAATAAAACCTTATGTGGACCTGGGACACTAAATTCGGCCCAAGTTCTCTTACCCCGCCGGCCCACCTTCTCCACGCCTTAGCCACCTCGGCCCAAACCACCTCCTGCGCGCGCAACCCTTATCTGACACTGCCAACCGGGCCCCTATCGTCAGCCTCGCTCGTGCAAGCACTCGGGCAATGCCGCTGCTGCCGCGTGGGTCCCACTGGTCAGCGTGTCCACCTGGTTTGTCTCATGGCGTCGCCGCCGTGTGGGCCACTCGCGTCAGCTTCCCACTCCACGCGCGCTTGAATCCCTGATGTCAGAATCTGCTCCCCGAAACGGACTCCGCCCGAAGCGCACGAACTCCGTTCAACCCGCGGCTTCACCGGCTCTCCATGAATTGCGCAGATAAGTTCGGCCGAGCTCGTCCTCTTCTAGGCTATAAAAATTAGGCATCGCCCTTCTCTCTCCTCTCATCTTCTGCGCCACCGCCACCGGGGGAGCGAGGTAATGCCGCCACCATGGTCCGGCATCTCTGCCTCCATCCGGTGTCCATGGTAGGGTCTGGGAGAATCGTCGGTGCACGTGGATAGTGATCGGGCATGTGCTTTGCCGCGGTGGCCTTCTGTGTCCGGTGAATCGCTCGCCGGAGAACCATCCCCGCCGTGCACCGTGGCCAAGCTTCATCCATACCTTAATGCCGGTAAGAATACATCCATTGTGACCGTGAGGCCGCGCACACCGTGTAGCTTCGTTTAATTTGATAATGGTGCTCGGGGGTGGCCGATTGGGGTCACCGCCGTTCATCTTCATCGCACGACGACGGCGGAGCACTCTGCTCGGTTGGTGGGAAGAGGGAGAAGAGAAGAAGAAGACCGCCGCCGGCGTTTCTCCTCTGGGCTCGCGTTCCGGTCCGCGTGTGTGGGTGGGGACGATCGCCGGTGACCCGTGAAGCTGTCCGCGCCATCGATTTGAACCGCGTGGCCTCAGGAACTACGGAATTCCTCACCGTACTTGGAGCTCCGCCGCGTGCCGCCGCGCAGCGTGGGCGAGCTCGCAAACCTCCTCAATCGCCGGTAAGAAGCCCCTAGCCTCGATCGCCTAGCTCTCCTCTTCGTGTAGCACCAGTTTAATTCAAGGTTGGGGCCGGGGGGGCGCTTAATTGCTTAGCGCCGGCGAAGTCCGCCGCCGCGGTGTGCACGGCACCGCCGTCGCTCGGCGAAGAATTGGGGGAGTGCCCGTGAACCGTGGGATCGCAAACGGACGGCTGTGATTAGGTTAAGGAGATACCCCTTTGCTGGGCCGATCCGGACCGTAGGATTCAATCGGAGGGCTGCGGCGTGATCTCGGCTTCATTAAATCTGGGCCGATGATCGCTGATCGAACGGCTGTCGTTGCGTACCGGTTCGTTTAATATATGATCTAATCTGGGCGGTTGGCGCGCGATCGGGCGGTCCAGATCACACCATACCCCCTTCGGCCGCCTGTTTTGTAAAAGAAACCCCGTGAAACCGTGGAATCAACCCGCCGTCCACCGCGGGTGAAGTCTGAGTCTTAGGGAAACTTACCCCGAGCCCCCTGCAGTTTCTTGTAATTGAGGCCCAGTCCAGCACTCAGTTAAATTGAATAAATAGAATAGAAAATAGATTTTTAATATGAAAATAATTGCTAGAACTTAATTAATTCATAACTAATTCATTTTAGCTCCAAATTGAGTCATTCCAATTCCTAAAATTTTGTAATAATATTCTCTACCATTTAGAATCACTGTTTTGACATGAACTCTGTCAGAAAATTTATTTATCATTTAATCATATTATAATCACCTTAAACCTTTGAAAATTCATAACTTAAAATCTATAACTCCAAAATTAATAATTCTTTTTCCTGTGATCTTATTTCAATATGTAGATTATTAATATGTATTTTGGCATACATGTTTGGTGTAATGTTAATTTTGCCTATGCAATGTTTGTTTGTATTGCTACGACTAGCAGTGAGGTCACGAATCATCTGAAGATCATCCTGGTACCTGGATTCTCAAGGCCCAGGCAAGTTGTGCCCTTGATCACTTCTTTTCACCTACTCATGTTCTAATTAATCATAATGATCTGCATAGGTTAATTTTGATGGGACCCAATAGGTCACCCTAGATTGTTTATCTCATTACCTTGTTCACCCCTGAATCACTTGGGTAGTTTGCTATTGCTTTATATGGTTTTGGGATAATCATTTATTACCTCCATGTTCCAATTCTTGTTGTTATTCTGTTTATGTTCATGTTGATATCATTAATGTTAATTGGAACATGGAGCGACCACCCGGGAAAACAGTGCTACCACAAGGGTAGTATGGGATGCCCTTGGCTGATTAATTAGGAAAGCTAGTGGAAGACTACCTTACCCGAAAGGGGCAAGGGCAGTAGGGGAGAGGTCAGTGCGGGAAGTGCCCTCGGGAGGATTTTGCTGCGATGGCGGTCCTGCAAGGGATTCCTGTACTGGATCTTCCTATAAACTGTAGCGGGTTTTCGGAAGCTAGTGGAACTTTGTAAAGGCCTCGTAGTGTTACCCTGCCTCGCTTCCTTGGTAGAGGTGAATGGGATTCATGACCCCTTGGCAGATGGGTAACACGGCTTGTGGGTAAAGATGCGCAACCTCTGCAGAGTGTAAAACTGGTATACTAGCCGTGCTCACGGTCAAGAGCAGCTCGGACCCTCACATGATTAACTTATGGAACTAAATTCAATTTGTCATATGCATTGCATTGCAGGTGATGTTGTTATTACTTTTGTTCTACTATTTAATTGGGTTGGTATTTACTTATACTTAGTAACTGCTAATAAAATTTTGACCAACTTTAAAAGCAATGCTCAGCTCTAACCATCTTCTTTGGTAAGCCTTACACTTCACGTGAGCTCCCACCTTTGGCGAGTTCATGCACATTATTCCCCACAACTTGTTGAGCGATGAACGTATGTGAGCTCACTCTTGCTGTCTCACATACACCACAGGTCAAGACCAGGTGCTGCAGGATGATGCTCATGGAGGATGCTGTGATGAGTTCGTGAGAGGTCTAGGTCGTCGTCTCCCAGTCAACTTTGGGTTGCTGGACCGTTGTCTCCTTATAATGTAATTATTTATTTTGTATAGAACTCCTGTTTTATATAAAGTTGTGACATTCGATCCTGTGCCACTATACATCATATGTATGAGACTTGGTCCCAGCATACCTGGTGTTTATGTTAACCCCGGATTTTGGACCCCCTAAAATCCGGGTGTTACAGATTCCCAATAAGCCAGCATATCCTTGAGAGTCTTTTCTTTAGTCGGGTAAATCTTGCTGAGTACTTGCGTACTTAGGGTTTTATTCCCATTGTTGCTGCAGGTTACGAGTCACTTTGACTGGGATTGATGTTAAGTGCCGGTGGGCTCGGCCTTCTTATAAGTCTAAGTACTTCTTCTATACTTCTTATTGAGGATTGTCATTGAGCTAGCATATATTTCAAACTTATAAATAATTTATAACATTTCAAAGTTTATTCTTTGAACCACTATTGTAACCACTCTGATAAATATAATGTAAATTTGTTGTAACTTGTAAAATTTGGTAGTAAGATTTCCGCTGCAAATTGTTGGTGTGTGATTTGTGTTTACTTAATCATGTGGTCCTCGTTGTAAGTGGTTTATCTGGGGTCCCTGGGACACTCGGACGGATCCTGTTAAGTTATCTGGTGCACATGCATAGTCGTCTCAGGTCTTTGAGACAAGGGCAGGTGCATGTGGGCCCAATAACTTGGGAGGTTCTGCCATAGCTGGTATCAGAGCAAGATTAAGTATAATACGGTCACATACATATTATAAAAAAACAAAGTTTTGGTTTTAGAAAACCTATTTTCAACTAAACACATTGTTTGGCTTTGAAAAACAGTTTTGAAAAACTCTAATGCTAGCGACATCCTCTGTTAAGCCCTAAAGTAAGGATTATCAGGTGGCTTAGTTCAAAACTATAACCCACAACGAGGTGGGTATTGCATACATGTGTAATATTATTTTTAAGGCCATTCAGTTTTGAATGGATCGACGCTCAAGGTAAGGTGAGATGTGAGAGCATGACCAAACAAACGTCGGTCTAGGGGAGTGCTTAATTGTGGCGCTTGACTATATACATGTTTTACATATGTATATATGAAGGCTGCGATGTAGAGTATTTACTTTTCTAGGAATTCAGTACCCCATGGATGTGTATGGGTATACAGACATGGGAATACTGAGAAGTGTAATGTACTTGTAACGATGCACCTACGCTCAGGTAAGAAGGTGAGTTACTATAATGAGCTACCCTATGGTTAAAGTGTGGCAGCGGTGCCTATGCGTGGCTCGGCGCTTAATGATGAGCTAGCCTCCATATAGCAATATATGGAGTATAAACTGTGATAAATTGCCATGTGTGGATCTTGCATCATGGGAAAATGGGCTGTGATGGAATCTTCTATAGGTACACTAACCCCGAAAACGTATGTGTAGCTGACGACTAGCAAAATATCGAGAGAGTCGTAAATATGCCACCGATATAGAACGCTATTGCCATGTTATGTTGGAAAAACTTGTGAGGACGAATAGGACGAGCATGCATCCCGATTGTTGCATCATATTTGTCGCATATACATCCAAAATGCTTCTCTCATCTTTATTCCGGTAGTCGATGATTGTAGATAATGTGGTGTAATGTTGTATTATGAACCCCAATGAAATAGTTGTCCTCCGTTCCTTAGGTAACATGTTTAGGTGTTATATGTGTTTGCTCTTGTGCTTGATGTGCTGATAAAATATTGATGAACTGTTTGCCTAAACCCAAAAACTAGGCCATGTTCTTATTTAGTGAACCATAACCCAAATTTGAATTTCCCATTATCCCTCCATGACCGGACTCATGCAAATGGATGTTTGGATGATTTCTTTATCCAACACAAGATGTGCATAGGCTTAAAGCTAGAATTTTGGGTCTGTGTTCTTGCTATTTAATCTGTGACGCTTTAGTTGTCATATTTCCATCTTAGACCATACCCTTGTTTGATTGGCACAAGCTGATGTCCCTTATCTAGTTTGCCTGTTCTTAAGAATCGCCATGTTGCTTTATCGACCTAACCCAGGAAGACATGTCTGATCATCTTCTTTAATTTGATGCCTTTGGTTTCCTCATATCTATCAAAGGCATACCAACTTAATCTTGTGATTGTTTCCCCCGTATCTAATCTGGTACTAATCCTTGACCTTGTAATCTCTGCAATGGGCATAGAAATATGCTTGGGGCTGAAGTTACAATCTCCCATTGTACTTCTTTCATCAAGTTTTGGTTATGGTCATACCTTAGTCATTTCATCGGGCCATGATCTATTTGTCTCTCTACTTGTAACCATTCTTACAGGTGGAGTCTCTTTTGTATATTGTCATCCTTGCCCAGTCTATTTATGTTGTATGAGATTTCTTATTGGTTATGTCTGGTAATGGCGTTATGACTAAAACTGACGATGTCGCGATGAAACCGAGGGCCTTCTGTGTGTGCGCACACACGGTTGTGCTGCTCGGCACGCGCTGGTATCATGGTTAGTAGTTGTAATCCATTATGAGACTATATCAATGTGTTATCTTAGAACAATCTAGTTTTAACATGTGAGATTCATTATTGGTGTTGTTTAGTGATGGTGTCATGATTAATGACTTATGGTGCCGCTACGAAACTGAGAGCCTCCTGTGAATGCGCACACAAGATTGTGCTACTCGTCGGATGCTGGCATCAAGGTCTCTGGTCATGATCCATTATGGAACCACCCTAATATGTTATCTTCCGTAGATCTCTTCCTTGAAACGATTTCGGTGTTGTTTGTCGAAGTGATCAAGCAACATCTATCATTTTGTTGGATCAAAAGGGGCATACCACTTCCCATGTGTGGTCTCTTTTCCCTTGGCTTTGGTAGTAACTACTCATACAAGTTCCCTTTACATCCTTTGTGTAAAGGTGAAGTCTTGGAACTTTTTAGTGTTGAGAGACAGTTAATTAGTTCTCAAATTGGAGCTTGATTTCCCCTACTGCTGAAATGCAGGAGTTTGTTCATTCGCTCTCTTATTTAATCCATGTATTCCCTAATCAAGTCTGTTCATCTCTCATGAAGAAACGGATGAACAACATGACCAAATGGATTTCCACCCAAATGTGTGACCTTTTGCTAGCAAAAGTGAACTCTCGACCATTGGATTGCCAACGGGTAATAAGAGAAATTACTCAATGTCAAAGGTAGTTCAACAAGTTGGTTTTGCTAACTTGCAACTACATTGTGAACAACGGTTGAGTTTAAAGATCGTTTTGTCGAGTTGTCTAAACTCACTTTTGTACAACCCATCTTAAGGAAGTGTTTATAAGAACCAAGATTAAGTCGGCCAATAACCACCTAATTATCGCTCCAGTCATGCCTCGATAGCCTCACATATGGTTTTCCAACGTGTGTGATCAAGTCGAGCCATGATTAGTGCTTGATAAAATGGGTTGGTCGCGAAGTCAACATCAACAGATCTCTTCATTGATATTTTCTCGAGTCTCTATCATTTTTTGAACTTGGATTTTCTGGCTAGCCACGGGTCGACTGTAATGTTGTTCGACATCCACACTCGTCTTATATGCTATGAATTTCCAGTGACCACTTGTTGGTAAACCTCTTTTTGTGTGTTTTACCCAAGAGATTGCAACTAATTCTGTTTGGGTAAAGTCGCATATCTACCGCTCGCTCAACAGAATCAGATAGTACAGTGTCATCAGAAAAAGCAAACTGCACACATGAAACCTTAGGTGTTCTTCTGGCAGACATCGTCTCTATTGGTGGACATCTCTAAATTAGCTTAAGGCGATACATGTTATGTCCACTAGAGAAACCCCATCCTGAGACACTCGCCTTTGCTTGGAACTGCCTTATGATTATCGCTGATATGGATAGGTTACATGCTTCTCTACTCTTAAAAGTCTTTCATTCCGAATCTCGGGACGAGATTCTTTTAAGGGGGGAGGGCTGTAACACCCTTGGTGTTTATCGTCTGCTCAACCACGAGTACAGACTTTAACACGTGATAGCAGTGGATAGAACAGATGCTAAATTTTAATCATTTTCGCCTATCACGATTTTAATATCGCATATGTTTCTATCTATTTAGACTCTTCCTAAGTTTTCACGAAATTCGGAACGTAATTGTTCCGAAAATTTGCGAGTCCTGTGCCTATTCAAAATTCATCATTTAAGCGAATACGAATTTGGAAATTTAGTCCAGTCCTTCGATTTCCTCTCAAACAGATTAAGTGGAACTCGACGACTAAAATGTTCGGGGCAAAATAATCTGAATCACGTATTGTCCGAGAGAAATTGTGTGCGAGGTTATGATCTAATTTATTCTTCAGCACACTCTGTAAGATAATAAAATGAACTGTGTTTAGATAACAAATAAAATTTCTCGAATTTCAAAAATTAACCAAACATTGTTTCAATATTGTCACTGATCCCATTTTGGTCCATTTATACCTCTCTCGGTTCTAACCTTAAAATAATGTAATTTGTTTAGCCTCAATATCTAGGACACAGCTACTTGCGCAAAAATTGTTAATCACATTGTTCTTCGGTAAACTGTTCAGAGGAAAAAAACCAAATGGCTTTGGATGTCAGATAAACTTTTATCCGGTTTCAACTAAACCAGTGTTGTCTCAAATATTGAATCCAATATCGTTTGGTTTGATCTGTCAATATCTGGCCAAAGCTCAGTCTTGTGAATTTTTCCTCAAACAAATTCATTTAGAATTCAACAAATAAAGTTTTCAGTTTAAAATAATCTCGACCCCGTGTGTTATCTGAGAAATCGTGTTCGAAGATAATGACGTGGTCTAGTCCATTATTTCTTGCTCTACTCTGAGCATTCGGGTAGCAGATAAATTTATCAGATCTCAATTATATCAAGAATAGTCTCATATATCATCACCAATATAATTTTGGTTTGGTCCTTTACACCCCGTTAAAACCATAATCCCATAAATCGTAGTTATTCGGATGCTTTTGTTTAAAAAGAAAGTAGAAAAGAATCTAATTTTCTATCTCCATCCAGATTTTGCCTCAAGTAGCCTCGTTCTTATCTTGTGCACACGCTGAAACTCTCTGGAAATCCCCTGCGCACACATTTTTTTCCTTTATCCTCACAACCTCAAGCCTTATCTCTACGTCGCCTGGTACTCTTCCGTGGACACCGTACCAGTCCTTGATCTTTTCTCTGGAATGCGCGCTAGTACAGGTGGTGGCCTTATCCCCATCGTGCACTCAGCGTAATCTCCACGCTGCTCTCTCTCTCTCTCTAGCTTCTTCTCAGCCGCATCGGTCTGGCCTGCTCCACACGCTTGTCATGGATATCATGCTCTGGCTTCGTCTCATCCGTGCCTCCTTGTTCTAGGCACGTCTCCCTCTCTGCTCCACCGGTCGCCACTTTGGCCTGCTTCCTCGGTCGAAGTCCTCCGTGTCGGCACCCTCTGTTCCTCCACCGTGTGTACGCCAGCCAGCACCGTGCGCGCGCCCTCCTCAAGCTTGCTTCCTTTTGCTCTCCTCCCTCTGCTTCTCCCTCCACTCCGGCAAAATCCGTGGAGCCACCGTCTCTGTCTCCCTGCTCGCCTCGCCATGGCCACCAGTCGTGCCTTTGCATCCTGTGTCCTCGACTCGTCCACAGCGCCGGCATGGTGTTACCGTGTCACTATAATTCCCTGTTGGTTTGCTCGCCAAACCTCTAGCTTCCTCGCGTTTGGCTCCCTGGTATTCCAGCTCGCGGTCGCTTGATCGTGAGCTGTTTGCCCTTGAAGTTCGCTACAGTGCGCCCTCGGGCCAGCACCTTCCTACGTATGTTGTGCGCCATCGACCCGCGTTGTGTCCCGACGTGCTTGTCAATCCCGATGATCGGTCTTTCAATTGCGCGCGGCTCGTCGTCAAACCGGGCGTTGCCACCACCTCAACCTCGTCGGCTTCCCTCTCATCCCTGTGCGCAGGTCACGTTTACGCTTGTCGTCGGTCCTAGAAATTGGTTAGAGAAGAAAGTTGTAGCGCATCGCTCGTCAGGTGTTCGATCAAAGACTTTAATCAAAGGCTGTCGTCGTTCAGGCAAATATCAAATCGAATTGAGATGTGGTGAGCCGATTCGCTATTTTTACTATTGGATTTATGATCGTGAAATAAGACGCTTTGTATGAGTATAAAGTTAAGTTAGAAATACTAGTGATGCGAGGTGTGCTTCGATGAGTTTAGTTGTCGAGTATGTTTAAACTAGTTCTATTTTTGCAAAGTATGGTATTTTGGTGGTGTGTAGGATAAGTTTAGTATTTTAAGCAATTATCGATAAGTCTGTCGATGTTAATTGTGTTCAGCGCGCGTAAGATGAAGTCGATGTTTTACTTATTAGATTAATGATAAATGAAATATTTAAATTAGTGGGTCTTATGCATAATAGCTTAAAATAGTAATTCTAGAAGCTAATGGAATAGTTTCTATTTTTAGTCTGAGTTTAAATGTTGTGCTTTAGTCAATAGAGATAGGGTGTTTATAAATGGTTCGCTATGGTTTGATGTTAGAATTGGATCCGATTAAGTTAGAATACCGTAACTATAGTTTTAGTGTGATCTCGACATCTAGTAATTTCCTTTAAGTGCTATTATATGCCTCGCCGCTAAGTTTTTAATTCGCTATCGTGTAGCATTAATTAGGCTGGTGTTATTCCTGATCATATTCATTTATGTGCACCATGCATCTCATTAGGCACGTTAGCTGATCACGTGATGTGGAGGACCAGAGCCAAGTCGACCCCAATATGTCGTAAAGCACGACCTACTCCGCATGGTGATGCTGATGGACGAACCTGAAGATGGACAGACGGAGCAAGTATCGACACAAAAGCTGATCGCCAAGTGGTCGACATCTAACAAACACTAATGTAGTGTTTATTCTAGGCAAGCCCCGGTGCATTTGCCACCTCCTTCTGTTTTAAAAAGTTTTATCGCCTTGAATGATGTATTAGGTGATAGGAGTTTTGTGATCAAACAGTTGATGCATTTCCTTCCTTGATTAAACAACCCTAATACCTATTTTATGAAAATTTAGTGATGCTTAGCCCCGCTTATTAATTTAGGATGGTTTTTAAAAGATGATGTGTAATACGAGATATGGGAGTTTGTGAAATAAAAGGACTTGTGATGATGAACCCATTGCGGCCGCGATGATTTTATCATTCAAGTAGGATACCTCTCTCAGGTATCAAGTTTTGGAAAATAATATGTAATGTAGACCAGACATTGAGCAGGAAAGTTCGCCCATCTGTGTTGATTAAGGACCGTTCGATGTAGGCCTATTGTGGTGGAGACTTTGCAACTAGCCACATGCTTCGGTAAGCCTGAACCTGGCTATTCCATATGTGAAAAGACAATCGTGCACTGGGCGTGGGAGATGGTGGGAGTAGCATGTACCCTCCTGGCTAGAGGCTGGATGGAGGAGTATTGTGCTCCCGGGTAGCATGGACTGGTTCACGTTGTGGAGGATCTGTGGGAACAATTGACATATGCAAGGGTTAAGTGCTACATATGTCGTGTGGTTAGGGATCCCCAGCTGGGTATAATCGGTTGGAATCGTCATTGCTCCTCGGTCATGGAGACTCTACCCTCCGACCACTCATCGTAGTTAATAAGTAAAATAAGGATTTGGTAAAAGAAAGCTAGACCAGGACAAGTGAATGCTCTAGATTAGACAAATCTAGATTCAGGAAAAGTACTTAACTTGTGAAGTAAAATTTTGGCATAAGGATTCACTACTAGTAAGCTCTTCGGCAAAATGAGTCTTTGAAATTTGATAAGCCTTACCTTGATTCCCGACAAGCCAGCATATCCTTGAGAGTCTTTTCTTTAGTCAGGTAAGTCTTGTTGAGTACTTGCATAATTAGGGTTTTATTCCCATTGTTGCTGCAGGTTACGAGTCACTTTGACTAGGATTGATGTTAAGTGCCAGTGGGCTCGGCCTTCTTATAAGTCTAAGCACTTCTTCTATACTTCTTATTGAGGATTGTCATTGAGCTAGCATATATTTCAAACTTATAAATAATTTATAACATTTCAAAGTTTATTCTTTGAACCACTATTGTAACCACTCCGATAAATATAATATAAATTTGTTGTAACTTGTAAAATTTGGTAGTAAGATTTCCGCTACAAATTGTTGTTGTGTGATTTGTGTTTACTTAATCCTGTGGTCCTGGTTGTAAGTGTTTTATCCGGGGTCCTTGGGACACTCGGACGGATCCTGTTAAGTTATCTGGTGCACATGCATAGCCGTCTGAGGTCTTTGAGACAAGGGCAGGTGCATGTGGGCCCAATAACTTGGGAGGGTCTGCCATAGCTTGGGGACTTCCCCTCTCCTGCTATGCTTGTAAACCCCTACTACAGGCACCATGGTGCGAGTAATATAAGCCTCATCCACTCTGTTGGAAGTAGCGCCTCGAGAAGCTCGAACCAGGATAATTGCTTGTGTCATCTCGCACACCATCTAGAGCTGGCCACGCGGCATTTTATTGGTTGGTTAAGGACCCATGGTCCAAACACCGACACTAAGCTTTTCAGCCATGGCAGCAGAAGGAGGCAACAAAGAAAGGTGTGCGGGCTCTTTTCCTCTTCCCTGTCTCTGCACACAAACTCTTGGCTGTGGCTGAGGGAAGTGGAGGCGGCTAGGGCTGAAGACAGATGCAAGGTAAGAACCAGGAGGGATCCCCTCTCGAGCGTACATATAGGGATCGGCGAACCTACCGAAGCCTGGGCCGAGCCCCCCCCCCCCCCGTTTCGAAGAATCAAACCCAAAAAATGGGTTTCGGCTCTTCGAATTCCGCGCACACTGTGGCAGCCCTCCCAAGTTATTGGGCCCACGTGCACCAATCTTTGCCATAATGGCCTCAGATGGCTATGCACATGTACCATGTAACTTAACAAGGCTATCACGAGTTCAACAACTTGAACTCATCATCCCAAGGATCTCCCACCATACATGCATATTACAGTAATCACATTCGATACACACACACTTCGGAGATAAGAGCGGAAGACTTTATAAAACATTCTTTTTATTTCTAAAACTGAAGTTTATTACATAGGAAGAGTTACATTTATTACAAGTCCTGATATACTCAAAGTGCATAACTTATTACAAAAGTAGGAAGGTAGGAACCCTCCAAAGCTTATACACAAGCCTAACTAATCTTCCTTCAGAACTAGAAACGCCCTCCAGCCATAGGAACACTTAGAGTACTCCTCATCACCTACAACAACATGGGTTTGAAAACCCTGAGTACGGATTGTACTTTTGCAAGTCTTACCCGACTAAGGAAAAATGACTCTCAAGGATATGCTGGTTAAATAGGAATCAAGGAAGGGCTTGAGCAAGAATCAACTTAGATACTTTTGCAGAAATAGCTTACTAAAGTGAGTCCTTACTTTTAATATTTTAATGCCGGATTAAATATTAATAGACTCTGGTTGCATCTAGTCTAATTTCACCATCTCATCAATACAACATCATTTTTATTCATAATGTTTACATCCTGACCTAGGTTGCAGGTCAGAGATCAAGTCTCCACTCTCCGGGGATATAACGGCAATCCGAATCGATTTACTCAGCTAAGGATCTCTAACCACACGACATATGTTTCTCGTAACTCTTGCATATGTCTACCATTCCCATGGATCCTCCACTACATGAACAGGTCCGTGCCACCCGAGAGCACACCACCCCTTTTAAGCAGTCCTTTGCCAGGAGGGTACGTGCCACTCTCGCCATCTCTCCACTCCCAGTGCGCGATTGTCTTTTCATGTATGGAATAGCCGGGTTCAAGCTTACCCTGTCCCATATCTAGGGCATGTGGCTAGTTAAGATAGTCCTTGATCATACAGGCCTACATACGCATCCAATCCTTAATTAACATGGGTAGAACATCACCTGTTCCTTGCCCAAGTCGCGATTTAAGTACTTCCATACTTAGGATTGTTTGTGTTCCTTAGGATGAAAAGAGCATTATAGGGAACTTTGCAGTAAGATCCCACCATGCTCCTAATGAAAATATTCTTGCAGGTAGAAGCCATCCTTCCTTAGGATAACCCCTGAGCTAGGCATTAATGCAAAAGACAACCTCTATCCATAAGATCTAAGCAGGGCTAAGCATTTTTGTAAACAATATTTGATACTTCCAAAGAAGTACCTATAACAGGAATGGATATCAAGGTAGTCAATGCATCAAAGGGTTTCCAAGCAACTCCTATAAACCTAGTGCACATATCACTAGACTTAAAGTGTGTAAAAATCATTTAAAACACAAGGAAGGGGTTGCATGCACCAGGGCTTGCCTTTGTTGCAGAGAAGAGGTTCTAGATTCATTTATCGACACCTAGTTAGATGGTTCCTCCACTTGATCAACAGACACTGGAGTAGACTTCTCTTCATAATCTCGTTCTTGGCACTCTACATGAAATGTATGCCCATGAATGCTTATACTCACTGATACACCCAGCCCAGGTGGGGTTGGCTGAGTCCCAACAAATTAGGGTTGCCCGGAGCTCAACAGTTCATTATGCACACCCAACTCAGGGAAAGGCCCAATCGCCCCAAAAGACTAGTCCAATGGGGGGAGGGTGGCTCTCCCTTTTAAAGTGGCTTCCTCCTCCCAAGTTAAGCGAGGTGGGATAATTCTGAGGCTCACACGGTCACCGTCCGACTACAATTAGGCCAACTGGGCCAATTGCGTCTTTGCCAACGGGTAATAGTGGAGGATGTCCTCATCATTCCCACCTTCTTAAAATGGGCCCTAGCTCTGATACCAGATGATACACCCAGCCTAGGTGGGGTTGGCCGAGGCCCAACAAATTAGGGTTGCCCGGAGCCCAACAGTTCATTATGCACACCCAACTCAAGGAAAGGCCCAATCGCTCCAAAAGACTAGTCCAATGGGGGAAGGGTGGCTCTCCCTTTTAAAGTGGCTTCCTCCTCCCAAGTTAAGCAAGGTGGGATAATTCTGAGGCTCACACGGTCACCGTCCGACTACAATTGGGTCAATTGGGCCAATTGCGTCTTTGCCAACGGGTAATAGTGGAGGATGTCCTCATCATTTCCACCTTCTTAAAATGGGCCCTAGCTTTGATACCAGATGATACACCCAGCCCAGGTGGGGTCGGTCGAGGCCCAACAAATTAGGGTTGCCCGGAGCCCAACAGTTCATTATGCACACCCAACTCAGGGAAAGGCCCAATCGCCCCAAAAGACTAGTCCAATGGGGGGAGGGTGGCTCTCCCTTTTAAAGTGGCTTCCTCCTCCCAAGTTAAGCGAGGTGGGATAATTCCGAGGCTCACACGGTCACCGTCCGACTACAATTGGGCCAACTGGGCCAATTGCGTCTTTGCCAACGGGTAATAGTGGAGGATGTCCTCATCACTCACGCTATGAAAGTGCAACTTGTAAAGAAGACAATATTAAGCACTTCTAACCACACCTTCAAGCTATGACCACCAGGGGACTAGAACACACTAGATTTCATCCAAATATCAAGATCTCACTTGAAAAACTTGGCTCTACTTTCCAAGCTCTAATCCATTGTTGGATTAGGGATTTATCTTATCTATTATGGACCTTGCAAAGCTTTCTGAGCAAATCGCTTACAAACAGCCTCAAACTTTTACCACAAGCGTAAATGACCAAAACAAGGTTACTCAAAAATTTCCATAAGTTTTGGCACTGTACTTTTATTTTTAAAATCCAAACTGTCCTTCTAAGAGCACTTTTAAATCCCTTAATATTTGGTAACTGACCTAAAAATACGGAAACCAACTTTACTAGAGAGTTTTTGATTTTATACATCCAATAAAATTTGTCCCATGATTTTTGAAATTTTCTACAAATTTTGGCACCATTTCTAATCTCTCAGCTAATAGAAAAGGCAAAACTCAGAACAGTATCAGGCCCAAACTCACTCAGCCGGCCCAACCATAGATAGACCTGGCCCGTGACCGAGGCCCGCGCCTGCATCGGCGCTTTTGCGCAGAGACCCACGATGCCTAGACAAAACTAACCTGGGCCCAATCCACTGTTGTCTGTGTCACTAACAAGAGCGCTTAAGCCCCTCAGCTTCGGTTCATTTGCAAGTTCACGACTACGATTCCACCGCACAGACACCGGCGAGCTGGCGCTTGATAGGCTATAGTGGGGCAACGCAGGCAACAATAACGCATCAACAAGGTCCTAGGACTACGACGACCGCGAGCATGTGCTGAATTGATCCGCCGAATCCCAGCAACCAGGCTATTGACGATGGCGGTGTTAAACTCAGTCCGGCGAGCCAGATCCTGCGACCACCTCGCGGTAGAGCTCTGACTAAAGACCCGTGGAGCTTCACTGGTCTAATAAACCTATGGTGCGCACGTGAATCTAACCAGAGATGGCGTGGCGGAATGGGTCGACGCGGCAGCTGTCCCCGGCGTCGATCCACTGCGGCCCCGTTCTTGCCAGCGAACAACAGTAGCACTAAAAAGGAAAACCGAGTGTACTTCATTGACCTCAGGGGATTATGGAATGAGCAAACACATTTGAGACCTTCTCCGAGGGACCCTGGCCACGGCGAGGACAGGGATTCGGTGGCATGGTCACCAGACAGAGGAATGGATGCACACACTTCTAAAGTAGATCACGCTAGGTGGTTGGAGAGAACTCAAACTGGCAACTCAGCTTCAACACACACTCCATACTCTAAACAGAGCTTAAGGCAGAGAGGAGGTCCACTGAAACAAATCTGCAGCAACTAGCTTAAAAGGTAGGGCAGGGGGAACAGTCACCATGAGCTGAAGTATGACTAGATGAAGAAGGATCCCCAAAGGTGCCAACACCTCAAGTACTAACACATGTGTCCACAAATGCACCCACGCCATCCCACAGGTTCAGCCAATCCTCTGAACATGGACTGACTCACATGGAAGGGCAGCAGATAAGTTTGCATTTATTAATAGGTGTGCTATAGTCCAAAACTGATATTTCTGAAGGGAGAAACCCTAAGATCTTTAGCCATTCACTCCAGCCATACCCTATCTCGAGTACAATAGTGGAGTACAGCAAAGAGAGAAAGATCTCCTTCAGTTTACAATTGCTAACTCTGAATTCCCTTCACTAGTTCTGTTGCACAGCCACACCTCCATATTCAGTCCCTGGTATCTCACAGATTCACACAGCAACAGGTCGGCCAAGCCTAACCAATTATTCTCACAAAACAAAGCTCTACCACCTCGCTATGGAATATCAGAGCTGAAAGGACCCAGGTCAAAAGTTACAATACCCCAAAGTTCCTTCCAATACCCTGAATTTTCTGTTTCAGCTACCCGAACACATGAACCTGATAGGATCAATTTGGAGCAAATTTTCTCCCAATTTTTAGTAATAACAGGCTAACCTTAGTTAACAAAATTTGCTCACAAAACATACCTCTACAAACCTGCTGCAGCAACCCTAGGTCAAATAATAATGGACCAAGAGTTATAGTGCTTCACGGTGGGGTGAAAATACTGAAATTTAGATTCAGCTAACTGAACCAAAAACTGCACTCACACCTGACATAGAGTTTGAGCACAATTTACTCCAAATTTAGTGCAGCACCAAATCAAACTTATTTAAGAAAATTTGTTCTCTGTACAATGGGCTCTAACTTTTCTATGAAAACTTTAGTCCAAAACCACTTGTATTGATCGCAAATGAGCTCTAAACTGGCCACCATTTACTGAATTTCAGTTTTAGTTAACTGAACCAATTTTAGTCACCAGTAACCCAACAGTCCATTTTTAGTCAACTTTTTCTCCACTTTTTGTGTAGCACCAAGTCTATCTCACTCTAGAAAACTTGTTTACTATACTGTGGTCTCCAACGTTGCTATGGAAATTTTCGTCCAAAGGCAAATGGATTAATCACAAAGTGCTTCAAACTTGGCACCAAACACTGCCTTTCAACTGAACCCAAATTCAGACAGCACAACCTGACAGTCCACTTTCTGTACAATTTACTCTACTTTTTGGGTGAGATCAAGCAAAAATCAATAAAAGAATTTGTTCACCATCATATGGTCTTTAATTCCTCTATGTATTCTACAGCCCAAAACCTCATGGATTAGGCACAATTGAGCTCCAAAAACAGCTACAAACTCTAAAATTCAGACTTAAACTCCCATTCATAATCTGAAAATTCAGACACATTGGTAGCCCCACTTTGAATCACCTTTTCTCCAAGTTCCATGTAACTTTAGTGGTGTGATCTTTAACCAAACTTACACACCAATACATGGGCTTCCACCTTTATATAGCACTCTTAGCCCATAACTATATGGATTAGCCCCAAACAGATTCCAATGTTGCTCCAAAACATAAGGATTTCAGATTCAGATATAACACTAAGTCTGAAACCCACAATTTCTGATAGCTTTATTTTGGACCAGTTTTACTCCAAGTTCCAAATAGCTTTAGGGCCATAACCATTAACAAAACTTATACATCAACATCTGGTCTTTCACCTTGGTATAGAAACTTTAACCAATCACTTTATAGATCAGCCACCAACAGGCTCCAAGTTTTCTTCGGAATACAAAAACTACAGTGCTGAATTGTGCACTAAATCTGAAATTCAGATTCTAATATTCCCAATTTGGACCAGTTTTACACCTAGTACCATATGGCTTTAAGGTTAAGTAACTTAAACAAGTTTGTTCACCTAGGATAGCTCTACAACTTAGCTACAGCGACCATCTCCAAACTGCTTATAAATCAAAAGTTACAATGGTCCAAAGTTGGATAGTTGATATTATTTTCAGAAATTCCAATCTAAACTCAAATCTGAAATTTTTGTACTTAACTCCAAATTCTTCCACACAACTTGGGAATCTCCAAATAAGAAAGTTATTCACTTTTCCAAGCTCTACAACTTTGGTATATGAACTTCTAACCAATTCTTACTGAATTTTGAATTCCACTTTTGGGCTAGTTTAGGGTTTCAAATGTGACTCCTTCTCATCTAGTGATTTACCAACTCAATCCACACTCCTAAAAGCCAAGTGACTCCTTAATCTTAAATCCAACTCTAGTATATGAAGCTCATGTCCAAAGTGTCCTTAGTTTAGGAGTTGTTTTGTTTATCCACAATTCGAAGCAAGGTTTTCAAATCTCACTTAAGTTTTTTTAAGGTTAATCCAGTTCATCAATTAATTCTTCCACTTAACCTACCTCCGAAATCATAGTTGCTCTAGGTTCTAAGTCTTGCCTTTAGCACTCTAAGACTTCAAACCAACTTGTCACTTGCTTGAGAGATGATCTACTCCTGTTTAACTTGAGCCAAGTCCTTAAACTAAACTCTAAACCCAACACACAACATCACACTTTTGAAAAAGTTTAACCTAGTGAATGCATTCTAGGTATATCAAACAAGATAATGCAAGTGCTTATGATGACATGCCAGCGTTTTAGTTATCGTAACACCAGATAGCCCATGGCCCGTCGCGTTAACTCCCATCTAGGGGCCACACGCCCTGTCTGGCTGACATAAGCCAACGGGTGCCGCTCCGCCTCCTCAGGGTAAGTGCATCAAAAGGTGTGTGTCTCTCATTCTCTCCTCTTTCGTTCCTCCACAGGTAGCAGGGAAGAGACATACCCTCGGACTCCCTTCCCTGTGAAAGAAGTGAGTTCCAAGCCACATACTAATCAGGGGTTCAAAGGTTAAACCATCAGCAGGGTTCGGTAACCACCCTAGAGCACATGGCTCTGAGCCCTTTACTGATCAGGGGTTTGTAGGTTGGCCATTGGGCAGGGTTCGACAACCTGAAAGGGAAATATGCCCTTGGGAAATTTCTATAAGTATTTTGGTGATTAGATGTCCAACACATATTCTTTAAGTCCTAATGTGCCAAATGTGGAAAAGTGCAAATCAAGGCATGAGGTATGTTTCTAGACTTAGTACATATGTTTTTTTAATACTAATGTGGTTATCTAAGTACTAGAAACATTGCTGAGAAGAAGAGAATCGAATTGCAAAAGACTTGGTTGTGTGCAGCCAAACTCCAACTCGGCCTAGCACACCGGACTATCCGGTGGTGCACCGGACAGTGTCCGGTGCGCCAAGATGGTCTCCGGTGAAAGTGCTGCTCTCAGGAATCGATGGCGGTGTACGGCTATAATTCACCGGACTGTCCTGTGGTGCACCGAACTATCCGGTGAGTCATCCGCGCGAACTCATCGCTCTCGGGAATGAAGAAAGGCGACGTGGCTAAAATTCACCGGACTGTCCGGTGGTGCACTGGACTGTCCGGTGGTGCACTGGATTGTCCGGTGAGCCAACGGTCGCCAGCGCCAACGATCGGCCGCAATCTTTGCGCGACACGTGGTCGCACCAACGGTCGGTTGGGCACACCGGACTGTTCGGTGTGCACCGAACAGTGTCCGGTGCGCCAACCAATCCCGGCGACCAACGGTCGGCTGCTCTTCGTATGGAAAGAAATCAAGCACCGGACATGAACAGTAGTTGTCCGGTGCACCACTCGACAAAAGGCAAGATTGGCCTTCCAAGTTGGTCTCCAACAGTTCCTAGCTGCCTTGGGGCTATAAAAGGGACCCCTAGGCGCATGGAGGAGCACACCAAGCATTCTCTAAGTATTCTAAAGCGTCCAGACTCCGCTCCCGCGCATTTGCTTCATTGTGTTAGTGATTTGAGCTCCATTTGAGTTGTGAACTCCGTGTCTTGTGTTTCAAGCTCAAGTCGTGACTTGTGTGCGTGGTTGTGCTGAGGATTTGAGTCTTGTGTGTGTTGCACTTCCCAACCTTACTCTGTGCTTCTTTGTGATCTCTATTGTAAGGGCGAGAGGCTCCAAATTGTGGAGATTCCTCACAAACGGGAAAACACTTGAAAGGAAAAGACCGTGGTATTGAAGTTGATCATCAGATCACTTGAAAGGGGTTGAGTGCAACCCTCCTCCATTGGGACGCCACAACGTGGAAGTAGGCAAGTGTTACTTGGTTGAACCACGGGATAAAATCGCGTGTCTCTTGTGTTGCTTTCTCTATGATTGTTTTGTCCACAAGAACTCCGCTCAAAACTACTTAGTCGCACTAACACTTCTATAACTAAGTTTTGTGGCTATTTAGTGTTTGATTTTACAGGATCACCTATTCACCCCCCTCTAGGTGCTCTCACAACCGCACTAGCGCACAGACTCATGGATGACTATGGGTACGTCCATACATGGACGAGGCTTGGGCTACAATCATGAGGTACCTGAACACATATCTGAGACCCCTAGGAGCGATTCGTTACGGTATCCCATCGGAGGGAGGAATCGAGCCCTCGGACCCCATAAAATGGGTCTGGGACCAGGCGAATCACTTGTAGGTACTTTTGGGGCGTGTCTCCGAACCACTAGCCAACCCCTATCAAATAGGGCTCAGGCCTCCGCTCGGATCACCCGTTAACATCTCACCGGAGACGTCATGCTCATTGCCCACCGAGGGTAGCATGGTGCTTTCCCCCTCTTCCTCCTTGCAGAAAGGCAACAAAGAGGCATATCATTAAAAAGTCAAGGTGTTTCTCGATCGTCCTCTCGCCCTGTGCAGAGGCTCGGGGCTACCCTTGCACCCATGTTGCGGCAAAATTGTTGGAAACTCCAGCAACCCAATGCAGAAACTCAGGGGCTGCCTTTGCACCCAGACAATGGCCAGGTGACGAACTAAGGACTCAAGGGATGTCGTCTGCTGACTCCGGATGGGACGCGCGTACGACAAAGCATGGTCTGGCCCTCGGGAAGAAACTACGCCTCGCTCGAAGCCGATCTCAGCCTCGGAACAAGATCCACCTCGCCCGAGCTCGTCCTCAGCCACCTGCCCCCCACGAATCCCACAGGAGTCCACTCCTTTAATTGTGTCCTGCACGCTGCGAGCCCAACAGCAAGCTCGGCCATAGCCTCAAGAAGACTTCTGCCTCGCCTGAGCACGACTTCGACCTCGATAATACCAACGAAAGAACACTCGACGTCACCAGAAGCAACAAAGCTGATGTATTACCAAGAACTTTTCGCCATACTCACCACTGCTCCAACCACTACGACTTGGACAGCTTCCCCATCAAACAGGTTCGGGTACGTGACTGAACCCTCGGCCCTCTGCGTAGTCAAAGATGCAAATACAGGAACCGGACATCCCTCTCTCGGTACAAGTCAACAGCGAGTACAAGGGCCATACCAAAGGCTATAACGGCTACAGGGGCTCGACCACTGTAACACCCCGTCCAATCCTTGGACCGGCGGTACTTACTCCTGGCAACTCGGATCATATATTGTCCCCACAGACCAACATGGGTCTTTTATGTGCACTTTGTCCTCACTCATGCGCACCCGAGAAAACTTCCCGGTCGGTCACCCATCCCAAATTGCTCCAAGCCAAGCACGCCTAACTTGGAGGTTCTTTCTAGATAGGCTTTCGAAAAAGAAGATGTACCTTGTTGATATGAGTACTCTATTAATTCTATTAAGCCTTGGGCTAGGATATCACCATCCCAGGGGCCAGGATATCACAGCCATGCCTCCTCTCCATATGCGACAAACCCTGGCGCCCCTGAAGACCCTCCTTGAGGCTATAAATAGAGGTGTTTAGGGATTCAGGCAGGGGAGCGAACACTTCACGATTTTCACCTCCACGCAGATATTGGCACTTGCCTCAATCAACCAGGGACTTGGGATCCTTTCCCACTCCCGACCAGCTTGTACTCCCTACTGCAAGAACTTAGGTGCAGGAAATATAAGTCTCACCCCCTTTGCTGGAAGTAGGGCCTTCTCTTGCCCGAACCCGAATAAAGACTTGAATCTCCTTGCATCACCCATCTAGGCTAGGGCACGTAGCATTCATTCACTAGTCGGTGGGATCCTCGAGTCAAAACACCGACACTAAGTTCGAAAGATTCTCCCACTTTTTGAAATGTTTTTTCTTTGGCCACGATTTCACTAGAGTAGATCTTCGTGAATATCCTACAGGAAACAAGTACAAGAGCCCCTCACAATAGATGACCCGAGCTAGCAACAATCACCAAAGGCACCCAAGAATCTTCTCGGTCTCCATGATGTCTGGGTGGTGGAAATCACCAAGCGTAACATGCATAAGTTTAGTGACTAAAGTTTGTCCAGTTTTACTCCCTGAACTGTCAAATAGGGTGAGTCCTCCTAAACTTTAGTCCTTTAATCACCATGGGGTCACTAGAATTCTAGAAGTGACTAAACTTGCGCCTTTATAGAATTTGTCCTTTAGCTGGTCCCCACTGTCACTCCAAAGAACTAGATTACTTGCATTAAATATGGATAATCATGTCCATATAATATTCTTCAGTCAGTTAGGAGTAGTTCTTAAAACAAAATAGGTTATTTTAGATACTAGATTTTAGGAGGGACCAAACAGACCCTTATATAAGCGAGACGAGATCTTTCTATAATCCCTACACGTTTTTTTTTATTTTTAAAATCACGAACGAACGGTAAAACAGATATAGCAATTCATGCATAGGCTAATCTTCTCATTGCAGGAATAGCAAGGAAATGGAGACACCGGATAACCAAAAAAAACTAACACGCTGACACCCCGGTGGCCCCCGCCACGCCACAAAGAGGACGCACTCTGAAGCGCAGATGTGCAATGCCGACATGGCAAACGTAATGTCTTTGGCCCTGTTTGGCACAGCTTATTTTCAGCTTCTTCACAAATTTAAGCTGAAGTCCTGCCAAACAGGCAGCTTCTGCAGCAGCTTATCAGTTCAGCTGCTTCTCAAAATGAACTAAAAGCAGCCAACAAGCAGAAGCTGCTTTTTACCAGCTTATTAGATAAGCTGCTTTTTCAACAAGCAGCAGCTGTCCCAAACAGGGCCTTTATATCCAGCTGGGGGGGAAAAAGTGCCTTCCAAATCTTTCTGCCTTTCCTCTGGTCTGGTCCATGCATGTAGACTCATCTCTTGCCACATATCACGACACTGGTAAACGTTTGGCTGACCTGTCACATTGGTAGGATGGGGAGGAGATTGCGTGGACGCAGCTCCGAGGCATTATTGCTCCTGAAGGAAGGCATGGCAAACAGTGGTGGCAACCTGCCCAAGAACACGGGAGAGGAGCTGCTGCTATTTGTTGGAGGTCAAACAGACGAATCCGTCCCGTTTTCTCCTCCTGGATCGGCAAGCGTAGCAAACGGACGAATTGTGATGAGAGAGAAGATAGAGCCAATTTGCCCAATGCAGTTCGACAACAGTGGAGACTGACTGACTGACACAAGCACACGAGACGTCTCCTTTCCTTTTTTTTTTTTTTTTACTTTCGTGTGACAGAAGCCGGGAAAAGGTCCGTGCATGGAGAGATGGTGTTTAGTGCCTAATCCCTTATCCGATATGTATGTACATCATCATCTTGGGCGCTTTACACGGCAGCGAGTGTTGGTTTCCTTTTGCTTTGCTTTGCTTCCAAAGGAAAACCAACAAGCACAAAGAAACGCATTCCAATGTAACCGTAGGTAGGTAGCAATCTGTAAAGTCGCTGTTAGAAATCAGCACATCATTTTCACGCGAGCAAAAAGGCAAATATCTGGAACGAGCTTTTTGGAGCTACCACACACCCATGCATTGCACACTATATCCGCCAGTCCACTGTAATTCTAGCATTTAGCGCTAAACAACAATTGTATCATAATTCAATAATTTCATTATTCCGACACATCAAACAACAATATTAGCACCCAAACAACATATCATATCATGGATAAAAATTGAAAAATGCGACTCACAATCAAATACCCATCAGATAACAGGTACAAATACTGGTATCCGTGAAAAAAAATTACCCCTTACTATATCCATAACTGCCGTGGATAACAAAATTCCACTATATCTATACCCTATCAATAATTATCCATGGTTATGAATGCGTCGTATTATTGCTCACTATGAGGAACGTCAAAAGGAGCTCGATAACGTCATCGTGATTCTATATAAATGCCCAGCCAGGTCCGCGCAAAATGCACCAGCTAACCAACCCCCTTCCCCTGCCGTTCACCACTCCTTCTTCCTCCTCCTAACCGCCACTGCACTGCTTACCCCCATATAGCTAACCGCAACTGCCATTTCAACAACTTCTCGGTTAGCCTTGTCACATTTTTTTTGACACATACATACATACATTCAATTTAGATTTGTTGGGTAAATTAAATTGGGTTCGATCGAGTCCGACGATGGCTTCTTTGATGATCAGTCTGTCGTCATTCGTGATCCTATCATTCTTTCGAGGTATAGTAGGCACTGTGATTGGCAATGGTGGATTCTTTCTAGCTTCCTGAGTTTGAGCTCTCTGGGTCGTATCGATCGATCAACGGCAACGGCTTAATTACGTCCGGATGCATTGCGCGTGCAGGTGCGGCCGGCGGGATCACGTTCACGTTCACGAACCGGTGCGGCGGCACGGTGTGGCCGGGGGTGCTGGCCAACTCCGGGAGCTCGCCGCTGCAGACGACGGGGTTCGAGCTGGGGCCCGGCGAGACGCGGGCGCTGACGGCGCCGCCGGGGTGGTCGGGGCGGTTCTGGGCGCGCACGGGGTGCGCGTTCGACGCCGCGTCGGGCAAGGGCGCGTGCGCGACGGGGGACTGCGGGTCGGGCGAGGTGGAGTGCCGCGGCAGGGGCGCGGCCCCGCCGGCGACGCTGGCGGAGTTCACGCTGGGCGGCGGGGGCAAGGACTACTACGACGTCAGCCTGGTGGACGGCTACAACCTGCCCATGGTGGTGGAGGCGGCGGCGCCGGGCTGCCCCGTCACGGGCTGCCTGGTGGACCTCAACGAGCGGTGCCCAGTGGAGCTGCGCGCCGGCGGCCAGGCCTGCCGCAGCGCGTGCGAGGCGTTCGGCACGCCCGAGTACTGCTGCAGCGGCCAGTTCGGCAACCCGGACACGTGCCACCCCTCGCCCTACTCGCAGATGTTTAAGGCGGCGTGCCCGCGCTCCTACAGCTACGCCTACGACGACGCCACCTCCACCTTCACTTGCACCGGCACCGACTACTCCATCACCTTCTGCCCGCCTCGCGCGGGCACGTCCAGCAGCAGCAGGTAAAGAGAGAAGCATCAAACTGGGATGGCGAAAGGAGGCGCTTTAAATTGTTCGCCATGCTTCTTTTGCTGCCCTGCACCGCATTTGTTCCTTCCCCACCATGTATGGCCATGGACAGCTCGAGAAAAGCTCGGAATCTCACGGCCACACGGTTGATGTCTGTGTGCAGCCAGAAGGCGACCAAGGGCCCCTTGCCGACGCCCAGGGACGTGCAGCTCGAGGGCGACTCGTGGCTGGCGAGCCTGGCCACCGGCGAGACGGACGCCGCGACGTCGACGGCGGCGGCGTCGCTGCTCCAGGCCGCATCGGCAGCGACCGCAGTCTTTGCCTTGCTTTTATGACCGGATCGCGCGCGTGGCAGGACACGACGGCGGCGAAGCATATATTCTTTAGCCTTTTGTCTTTGTGGATAGTGAAGTTGTTTGTTTTGTTGGCAAGGTGGCGGTTATTATTATATATATATAATAATATGGATTTTATTTTATTTATGGGTTATTGTGTGAGTTGCTATAAACAACCCGTAAAATTAAGATGTAGCTTACATGTCAGCAAAACATATGCATTCGTTTATTTTCCTCAGTCTCAGCAAAACATGCATGTCACTCCGGTTCCTTTTACGTGTACACACACTGTTTCTTTACTTCTTTTTTTTTAGTCTTCCTTGTCACATGAAGTATGCTAAGTAAATATTCAGCACGTTATATCATAATGATGTTGCGTTTTAGCTTCCTGCAGCTCCTTTTCACATTCATTGGCATTTGTTTCACTCACTTCCTATGCTTTAGTTCCAATACCAAGAGTAGTGAGGTATCACCGTATCAGTGACAGACAGGATTTTCATGTTTTCAGACATAAGATCTCTTTAAAAAAAAAGGATTGGGACTTGATCGATCCTGTTATTAGTGTGGTCACCACAGTCCATTAGATAAGGGAGTCGGCAGAAAAGAAAACGGCCGCAGATCTTAATTTCCCAAGATTCGGATGGCCCACGTAGATATGGCATCAGAAGGCAGAAAAAAGGGTTTAGCTAGGGTAACCATAAAGCTTACAAACGCCAAAGAAGTTATAGATGCCCCAGTGGTAACCATGTTCTGGCATAATACTGACAGCATAAGTAAGATAAATCCAGCCGAAACAGTTTAATCTTTGTTGACTTCTTATCGAGAAGGTAGAAGATGAGTACAGAACGGATGTTGCTTGAACTGAACGTTCCAAAGAGGGAGAAGGGCAGCCTATGCGACTTTTTTTTTTTTTGGTTCTGGAAAAATCACCTCATATACATACATATACACCAAGAAACAATGCGAAAGGAAGGCGTCCAGTGAAGATTCAGGTCAGAAAGTTTTAGGAAAGTTGTGTAAAACAGTAAAAGACTCACACGAGACCATCTATGCGACCAAAAACAATACGACAAAGTTACTGAAAAAAAAAATGTAACAAAAGCAAACCTACCACTTGAACCAGCCTATATATCCCCGATACAAATTTGAAGGCCACGCGGAGAAAAAGCTCCAACCAAAGTCACGTCCGCTGGCCCTGCATGGTCCGCGTATACTACTTGCAGTTTTTTTGGGCCTGTGTAATCTTGCGAGGCCGCTCGCGTGCTCATATCCTGCTTCTTTTGCTCGTAGGCCTCCAGCCCAGCCTAGGGGAGGCTGCCTCGCTAGGAGCCCATGACCCATCTCCTTCCCTAGCAAGCCACCGTCTACATGCCAGGGAACGGACTGTCTGAGTCTGAGACGAAGAGGTTTGCAGCAGATTGACTGTGGATGTGATTCTGACTGACTGAGATCCATTATCGATTAACTTTCAAGATTCCCGTGGGTTGAGTTCGGAGGAAGACTCCAGGATGGTCGCGCGGGAAGAGAAAAATGGTAGAGACGATGGTCGCTTCTGGGTGACCAGCGCCGAGGAGGGCGAGGTGTCGGACGCTGTGTCCGACGATGGGCTGGGAACCATGGGGAGTTCGGCGGAAGGCGGGTTGCCGGTTAGAGAGACATCGGGCGAGTTCTCTAGCGTGGCATCCAGCTCACCGAACTTGGTTAGCAGCCAGAGTGTGAATAAGAATTCTGAGAGGCGGCCGAAGGCGTCGGTGCAGAATCCTCGCGATGGTCAGAACGCCGACGATGGTAGAAACCAACGTGCATGGCAAGGACCTTTACCAAGGCCGAGAAGATCTCCGAATTTTTCGTTCGGTGTCGCTCTTCGGAAGGCACGGTCTGTTCCTTTTCATTCACGTCGATCGTGGCAGGGACCTCGCAAGGAGGATAGCATGGGGAGCTCGCCACCGACGGGCAGCCCTAGGAAGACGATGAGTCATCCGATACCGGTGGGCCCAACGCTTTTGGGACCTAGGAGCTTTGATGTTGCGAGGCAGGCGGGAGGTGATGAGACGCTTCCTCGAGTAGTGCAACAGTCAGGAGGCCCAGTAATTAATAATAATGAAGCAGGGTTCCGGCGAGTTACGAATCAAATTGTGCCCTACAAGACGCCGCTAGGCCTTGTGGCTCTCTTTGAAAACGCTCACTCGTCGCAACAACTTCGTAGGGCTCCAGTAACCAGACACAAACACCCAGGTCACGCCTCATACGCAGCGGCCGCCATGGATATGAGACCTCCTCCACAACAGCCGCAGCCGGCTCAGGGGGTTCCTCTGGAGTTGGTAGAGAGGTGGTAAGGAGTGGCTTCCAGTACGACGGTCCAAACAATTTCCGACCTGGCTATGGTGGTAACAACTATATGCATCGGGGCAGCTCGTGGGCGAGACCAGGCTATGACCGAGGAGGTCGAGGTCAGTTCAGAGGAAGAGGAGATCTTTTGCCACCTCCAGCAGGAAGAGGTACAGGTAACTCCTTGCCGAGGCCTTCTAGCAATGATGTTGTAGGTGCGACAGTGAGTGGCGCCGTACTGGATGATAAGGCAACCAAGGCAGAGGCCCTTCTCCAACAGGCGCTGAATGCCATCCAGAACCTCAACGCTGAGAAGGGGGTTGGCGTTTCCGGTCAGCAGGTTCAGACCGGAGGTGCATCGTTAGGGGGTGACAAATCCAAACCAATGCAGTTGATTGAAATTACCAAGAAGAAGGAAGGGCAGGATGATCAGGGTCTGGGAGCAAAGGCTAATGCCAAAGCGCATTGCCACCGATGTTTTGCAAAAGGGCACGTGATCAGTGGGTGCACTACGGAGCTCTTCTGCGAGGTTTGTGGCACAAACACCCACATCAAGGCTAGATGTCTGGTGGTTAACGCTCCTAAGACACATGCTATTCCGGCGGGATTTGGAATAAACAATGGTGGTTTTTTTCATATCCCAACGAACAAGAAACTGATCAAGAGCAAGAGTGATTCCAAGGTGGCTTTAATTCAGGTCATTGAAGGGGAAATTGGCAGTGCTAATGTTACAATGGAGTTGGAAAGGCTTCTACCGGGTGGAACTCCATGGGCTATTGAGCAAATTGATCCGAAAACATTCAAGACCGTTTTTCCTTCAGCGCTGCGGAGTTGATGAGAATGATAGAATGGGGGCCGGTGAAAGCAAAATCTCAGAAAGCAACCCTTGAGTTCAAGGCCAACAGTGCGGGGGGGGGGGGGGGCGAGTTAAGACTGTCCTAAGAGATGTATGGGTACAATTTGACGGTTTACCGCATAAGTTGTGCACATATCCGCATATTTGGGGAGTAGGCTCACCTCTCGGTGTGACAGTGGATGTTGACATGAGTTTCTTTTGGAGGTTTGGTATTTGTAGGATGCTCACCAGCGTGATCGATCCGCAAGCCATTCCGATATCTATGGATGTGGAAATTGATAAAATTATTTATGAGGTGCATCTTTGGGTGGAGGGTGGATCAGCTGTAGGAGTGCCGATGACTAAGCCTGAGGAGCCTTTTGTCGATGAGGATGGGAAAGAGGAGGGAGACGATGGAGAGGAAGATGACCTGCTTGATGATAATCATGTGTCAGGTAACAATCAGGAAAAGGAGGCAAGAGGTAATGGAGGAAACAACAGCAGATATAAGGAAGGTAATCAGCATGTGCAGAACCTGAACGGGGAGGAGGGTGTGTGTGCGGCTGATGTTGGACAGATGCAACCGAGTCAGATTGTTTTGGAAACAGAAAAAGTCGCACCTACATGCGAGCTGTTACTTGCCGGGAACGCTCCTGTCGTTACCTCTGTGGCGCATGTTTCTGACGAGGTGATGGTAGAAGCGGCAAGGCAGGCTGTGGACGCGGAGGTGAGGAACACGCCAGATTGTTATGCCAACAAAGTTCAGCAGCTCGCGGCGATACCTGAAGTGGTGCAAGCAGTAGCCTCCGGGCGCAAGCGACGCTCTGGAAATACTGATGAGCATTCTTTGGTTCGGGCGGAAAGGCTAAAAGCGGAACGCAACAGAGGTAATTTTATTTCGGTTAATCGTGATTTAGGCAGTAAGATTTTTGATATTCCTATCGATACTGTTAAAACAAACTTGAGCAGCTTAGGCATTTCATTAGGCACTAATGAGGGACAAATAGCTAATTCCTTAGTTGTTTTAAGTAATGCCGATAGGAACATGGCAGAAGCTGTTTTTTCGCGGTCCCCGTTAACAGTGAATGATAGTATGGATGAGGAGGAAGAGGTAGATACTAAGTTGGATAAGCTTATTTTACAAAATTTATGCGGTAATTTAATGGAGGAAGTCATGGATGATGGAATTGATAATAATGTGTGTTGTCAAAATCCAATGCATCCTGTCGACTCTTCTAGAAAAAAAGAAAATAGGTCGGGTAAAAAGAAGTCACGAAAAAATAAGAAGAAAAGATGAAAGGTATTTTCTGGAACTGTAATGGGTTTCCTGACCCTAAGAAACATCGTTTTGTAGCGGACATGACCAAGGATTTTGACCTTAACTTCATTGCTTTATCGGAAACGGTAAAGAAAGAATTTTCGGTCACTTTCCTAAAAAATTTATGTGCGGGGAGGGATTTCATATGGCACTGTAAGGAACCTAGAGGGCGATCAGGAGGAATACTGATGGGCATAGATCTCTCGGTTTTCGATATAGGAGTTATAGATGAAGGCGACTTCTATGTTAAATTTGATTTACAAAATAAGAATGATGGCTTTAAATGGGTGCTTGTTTGTGTTTATGGTCCTGCGCAAGATAACTTAAAAGAAGAATTTTTGGCAGAAATGGTTAACATGGTAGGTCGGGTAACGGTGCCAGTTTTGATTGGTGGTGACTTTAATATTCTCAGGAAGTCATCTGAGAAAAACAACGACAACTTTAACCCGAGGTGGCCGTTCTTGTTTAACGCAGTCATAGACGGATTGAACCTCAGGGAACTAGAGTTATCGAATAGACAATTTACGTGGGCCAATTCTAGGGTCAACCCAACTTATGAAAAGCTAGATCAAATCCTAGTGTCTACTGAATGGGAGCTACACTTCCCTAAGGCGTCGGTGGTAGCACACTCTAGGGATATTTCTGACCATACGCCCTTGTTGCTTAACACTGGAGACAGTCTCCCAAGTAATATCCAACCGACGTTCAAGTTTGAACTCGGATGGCTACTGAGGGAGGGGTTTCGAGATATGGTTGCTCAGATTTGGTCACAAGACTGGGGTGGTACTTCGGCCTTGGAGAAATGGCAGAATAAAATCAGAAAAGTTAGACAACATCTAAGAGGGTGGGCTAAAAATATTAGCGGATCTAACAAAAAAGAAAAGAAAGAGATCCTGAGTAAATTAGACATCCTCGATAAGAAAGCTGAAACGGTCTTGTTGTCCACCCAGGAAATTGATACCAAAAACTTCCTTCGTAATAGGCTCGCAGCGATGCTGAGAGAAGAGGAGATTAAATGGTATCAACGGGCCAAGACTAAAGGTCTATTGGAGGGAGATTCGAACACCAAGTATTTCCATTTAGTTGCGAATGGTAAACACAGGAAAACCCGTATTTACAAGCTTATGAATGGAGACAATGTAATTATGGGGGATATTGATTTAAAAAAACATATCACATCGTATTACAAAACTGTATTCGGTCCAGCTACTGAATCCAACTTCCAGCTAGACGACTCTAGGATACAGGATATCCCACAAATCTCTAGCGAAGAAAATACTTGTCTTACTGCTGATTTTACCATAGAAGAGGTTAAGGTGGCTATTTTTAAGATGGAGCATAACAAGGCTCCTGGTCCGGATGGTTTTCCGGCCGAATTCTACCAGTATTTCTGGGATGTTATTAAAAATGACCTGATGGCTCTCTTTTCAGACTTTAGTACTGGTTGCCTCCGGTTACATAGCCTTAATTTTGGGACAATTATATTACTTCCCAAAGTATGTGAGGCTATTATGATTGAGCAATACAGACCGATATGTTTGCTAAACGTGAGCTTCAAGATCTTTACTAAAACAGCAATGAATAGGCTGGTAGGTGTGGCACATAAAGTTATTAGCCCAACCCAGATGGCCTTCTTACCTGGGCGTATTGAAAGTGCATTCATCCCTTTTTGTGAGTTTTGGTGATTTAGATAACAACACATTTAAAGGTCTAACAAGTTTGCTAAATGTTGAACAGGAAATTCAGTATGATGAACATACTTGAATAGTGTATAATGATCAGTGAACAAAGGTTCAACACAAGGTTAAATCCAGTGAGACAATGCAAATGGATATAATATGGTCTCTATATTGGTTTGAATATATGGATAAGTCCTGAGAAATCACTATGCATAAATATGATCATAATAGAGGTTGAAGTTATTAAGAGGATTGGTCAAGCCAAAGTGGATAAGATATGAGGAATCGTGAATTGGCTTGACCATATTACTGTCAGTCCATATATGCTTCTATGAGAATCAAACTAGAGCTTGATTGATCTTGACAATCATATCTAGAAGACATTCAAGCAAGGTTCACAATATTGAAGAAATGATTCTCTCAATGGATGCTCAATTTGATGTGACTCAAGAATGGCTTGATAGGGTGAAGATAGCAAGGAAAGGGCTTCGAGGAACTAAGCGAAGGTGAAGGTCAAGCGACGGCTTGTAGACCGAGGTACCATGGCTAAGGTGAAGAAGAGAGTACTTGCACTAAGTCGAAGAACTAATCAGCTATGAAGAGTTACAGCATGTTGATGCATCAGTAAGGTGACTTGAAGCCATGATTTGAACTCATATAAGGTGATATGGTACAAGTCACAGGGTTTGATTTGAGTTTGCTTCAAAAGGTGAGACAAAGATGTTTGTGATCCTTATGAAGCAATGCCATGGAGAAATCACACATGAGACACCAATTACTCAAGGAGTTTACTTCATTTTATTTTATTTAACTTGAGTATAGGAATCGTCGTACTATAAAGGGGGATCCAAAAAGAAGGTTGGTGTTTGCCAAAGCTCAAACCTCTCTATTCAAAAGCTATTTTTGAAAAGCAAAAATCTCTTTAACGTTCTATGGTTGACCATGGTTAGGTTTGAGAAACCTAGAGTGTTCTTGCTGAAAAGCAGCTGAACTTCTTCAACTGCAGCTGAGCTTTTCAGCTGAGCTGAACTTCAGCTGAGTTGAGCTTCTTCAGCTGCAGCTGAGCTTTTCAGCTGAGCTGGACTTCAGCTGAGCTGAGCTCCTTCAGCTGAAGCTGAGCTTTTCAGCTGAGCTGGACTTCAGCTGAGCTGAGCTTCTTCAGCTACAGCTGAGCTTTTCAGCTGAGCTGAACTTCAGCTGAGTTGAGCTTCTTCAGCTGCAGCTGAGCTTTTCAGCTGGGCTGAACTTCAGCTAAACTCAACTTCAGCTGTGAACCTCTTTGACCATACACCAGCTGAACTTGCCTCCGGGCAGTTGAGCTGGGGTTTTCTCTCCTAAACTCACTGGTCAAGACCAGTTGAACTGGTCCTGAGGGGCAGTTCAGCTGGTCTCTGACCCCTCTGACCTCTGTTCTGCAGTCTGCCAGTCAGACTGGCAAACAGGTCGCCAGAGCTGTCAGGGGCGGTTCAACTGCCCCCCTGGGCGGTTCAACCGGTCTTGGTCAACTTGACCAGTCTGCGGTCAGTCTGCGCGTCAGTCTGCCAGTCAGACTGGCAGACAGGCTGCCAGGCCTGCCAGGGGCGGTTCAACCGCCCTAGGGGGAGGCTCAACCGGTCTCAGGCAGAAAAATCTGCCCAACGGCTAGTTTTGAGCTCCACCTATATATACTACCTCCTACCTCTCTCCCCACAGCAGTGAGCACGATTTGAACTCCATTTCTAACCCAAGAAACACCTCCCTCTCTCTCTCACACATCTCTTGCCTCTCCCATTTCAAATCTTTGGAGAGAAATCTTTGAGTGAGCTTGAGAGCTGCGGTTTTGTGCTTCATCTCTAAATCTCTCTTGCTCTTCTTCTTCATTCGAGCTTTGGTACTACATCGAGTTCTTTGTGGATTCATTACTCTTGGAGCTTCTAGCTCCTAGATGACTAGGTGTCGCTTGTGAGTCTCCAAATCTTGTGGAAGACCACAAGAAAGTTTGTATTACCCGCTCGTTTGAGCAAAGATTAGTGTGTGAGCTTGACCTTTGTGGTCGGCAAAGGGAGGATTAGGGTTGAAAGAGACCCGGCTCTTTGTGGGCGCCTCAACGAGGAAGTAGGGCACCTTGGTGGTGTGACCGAACCTCGGGATAAATCTTGTGTCTCTTGTGTTCTTGCTCATTGTGTTTGTTTGTGTTCTTCGTTCTCTCACCATTGCGTGGAAGATTTGTTTATATCTTTTTGGTGTGTAGATTTTGAGAAGTGCCCTTCTCAGATCTACTACTTTGAACCCTGTGGATCATTTAAAACATCTCATTTCCAAAGTTAACTGGGTGAATTTCGAGATCAATTCAGTTTTACCCAGTTTGCTTCTAGTTTTTGTAGAAAAAGTTTTAACTTGCCTATTCACCCCCCCTCTAGGCAACTTTCAATTGGTATCAAAGCCTAATCCTCGTTCTAACGCTTAACCGCGTGAGGAAAGATCATGTCGGGGGGACTAAGAAACGAAAGTGCTTCTAAGCTTGAAAAAGTTGAGGTTGCCTCGACTTCATCTTTTGGTGCAGATGTTGATCCTAGGGCAATAGACCTTGCCATGAGAATCGCCGAAAGGATGTTCCTCAAAATGAAGGAAGATGAGGCGAAGAACATTATTGAAGAAGAAGAAAATGATCGATGGAGACCAAACGACGAATCCACCTCTTCACAAGGTTCGTCTTTCAAATTCACTTCTCATATGTGCTTTATAGCTAATGGGAGTGACAGTGAAAGCGAAAGTGAGGATGAGGAGGAGCAAGAAAGTGATAGTGAAGATGAGGATGATCTTCAACAATTCTTCGCTCAGCTAAGCAAGAAACATCGGATGAGCTTGCTCAAACTCATGAAAAGAGCGGAAGAACAAAAAGAAATGCTTCATAAGCAAGAAGACTTTCTCATCAGAAAAATCGAAGACTTGGAGAAGTTGACCAAAGAGCATGAGAAGCTAAAGTGCTCTCATGATGATTTGGTCCAAAGGTATGAAGACATTTCAATTGAGCAAATTAAAGTTGTTAATCATTCATCATATATTGCTCAATTAGAAAGTAAAAATGCTATGCTCAAGAACACAATAGAAAAGCTAAATATTGAAAATCTAGCTATGCAAGAAAAACATGATATGCTTGTGTGCTCTCATAATAAATTGATGGATTCACATATCATGTTAGAAATGGCTCATGAGGTTGTGTTAACTAATTTGAAATCATACCAACCTCACACATGCACATGTACTCAAGTAGAAACTATATTATCATGTGCTAACAAATGTTGCTCTCAAGAAAGCCAATCTTCCATTGAGCTAGAAATTTCAGGTATTAGTGATATTTCTATCACACAAGAAAATAAAGTGCTCAAGGAAGAAGTTGGAAGGCTAAGAAGGAGCTTAACTCTTTTGAAGGGAAAGTGTCATGCTCAACCTTCTTATGACAACCGTGATAACATGGTGAAGAAGCTTGAGAAGGGGACAACCGTAGCATGCACAAACCCGCTTCAAAATAATGCTAAGTTCCCTAAGAAAGACATGAGCAAACATCAAGATAAGAAAGCCAAAGCTCATGACAAGTGCCTCAACCATGCCTCCACATGCTCCACACAAGGTAACAAACAAGCCACTCTTCCAAATAAGAGAAGATGCACTAGAAAGTGTTATCAATGTCATGAGAAGGGACATGAGATTAAGTCATGTCCTTACATAAAAGATAGTGGTTTATCTTTGGAAAGAAAGAGGCTCACTAACCATGTAGCAAACAAGAAGCAAGGCAAGAAGGAGTGTTGCAAAATTAAAAATCAGATTTGCTACACTTGCCGAAGAAAGGGACACCTATGCAAGGATTGTCCCATGAGTAAGTATCCTAAGCCTACCATGTCAATTCATTCATATTCGCTTAGGAGACCCAAAAATGACATTTGTGCTAGAAAGGTAATTAGTTCACCTAAAACTAGCACAAAGGCCATTTGGGTGCCTAAGTACTTGCTAGCTAACCTTGGTGGACCCATCCAAAAATGGGTACCAAAATGTACTTAATAAGTTTTGCAGGTACCCACAGATGATATGAAGCTTTGGGGTGCTTGAGCAGTTTAACTCAATTCTTATCTCAAGCTATCAATCTTACAATGTATATCCTTTAAGATTGACCCAAAGATGAATTGAGTTGTTATATCACTAACTTCATATTCATCTCTAGCAAGAACTTGTGTTGTAGGGAATAAGGATTAACCTTTGTGGGAATCAAGCAAAAGGCCTACAACCAAGTGATATCCAAAGGATGACATAAAGAGGATTATCTCATGTTCTTAAATGAATGGAGTGCTAAGTAAGAAATTCAAATTCTTAAAGCACTTACCAAAAGAGGAATTCTCTATATGACTAGAGTTGTGAGACTAATGTTTTTATCTAAGTGAATTATGTAGTCTCACAACATGAGAATGTGTTTCCCAAATGGAGTGTGCCATTCAACATTCAAAGAAGATCGAACCAATACTATGTGATGTATTCATTCTTTCTTAAATTGGTTTTGAGTCTTCTACATTAATCACTCACCATGCTATGAATTAAACTTGCCATGTAAACTTAATTAAATAATCATGCTACTTTCATCTTTTTTTTTCAATTGATGTTATGCATGATGCTTGTAAGGGTAATTTAGTTCATATCATGAGGTTTTCTTGTTTTAGTAACCTTCTTGTCATTCATATACTAGAGGTTGCTAAATAGGAAACTATTGCTTGTGTTACTAATACAATCTCTTTTAAGATATTTCATGGAAATTCATAAGTAGAGATTGTGCTCTTTCATTGGTAAAATCACAAGCATTAAAGGTTAATCTTCACCTAAAAGAAAGATTAGGAATGCTCAAGGCAAAGGTATGGAACAAATTGCTTCAATTGGTAGTTGATCAATAATAGTTCCTTTCAAGTGGCATTCTTTCAATTGGTAATAATCTATTTTATGAAGAAAAAAATGTCAATATGAAAGTTAAATTCTTTTTGGCTTAAATTTGTAAATTGGTGCATATTATTAATTCACTCATCCATGTGCATTAATTTAAAAGGAATTTAATTTATCCCTTTATGCCTCATAAATGATGATTTGTTTGCCATTCATATATAAATATCATTATTCATTAAATACTTCCTTGTACTACTAATACCTCTTTTCAAAGTGCTTTTCGACTAGTTTTAAAAGGAAAAGAGATAACAAGCTAAAGAAGGAAGTCTCCACGAATGAAGACAAGAAGAATACTTAGATCACACCATCTCATATAGCAAGACCTTTCAATTGGTATAACAAATGGTACATTCTATATGGTGGTAAGTATTCTTAGGCATAAGTTAATTCATTGCAAATTTGTCATGCCTTGACCATGATATGTAATATACTCCTCATGAGATTCTTAACTGAATTGAAAGTGCATGTGCCAAGTCATTCAAATACTTAATGCACATATCTAGTGGGAGAACATTATATATCTTGTGTCATAGAGAATAAGTTTCCCTTGAGTAAGCTATGCTAAGACAATCCAAAATGATAAATTTGTATCTCATTCATATGGATTGTAATCTTTGTTTTCTAAATAGCTACTCTTGATGCAGTTTAAAATTCCCTTATCGTTAAATCTAAAAGTGCATAAGAATTTTTTTTTGATATTCGTCTCATACATATGCACTAACATGGATATGATTTTTAAACTGTAAAATGTACAATTAGTGATCCATACTCTCTAAATTTTGGAAACCCATATTTTGATATCTTAGAAATCTACTTCAATCGGTATCCATATGCTTCACATTGAATTGGATCACTAAGTTGTAAATTCCATGCATAACTTGTCTTCATGATATGAATGCTTGTGTGACTAACCTTGATAAGCTAGGTGAACCCAAGGTCAAGCTAGGTCCATCATCAAGAACGCAACACAATGATGTATCAAGAAAAGGAGAAAAGGCTCCTATTCTTAACTCTAGCTTTTATCTATGTGATTAAATATTAACTTGAAACCATGTAAGATGGTTGTCAAGTATATGTGGGTGCCTACACAAAGAGAAAGGTCACAATAAGGATTGTGTGGGTACTCAAGGCTCTTCCTACTAATCTCAAAGGACCCAATTCAAATTGGGTACCAAGATATGAAGCTTAAACTTGTTTTGCAGGATCACGCCTTCAATGGATCAAGTTGGATGCTCGATAATGAATGTATAAATCATATTTAGAGATAGTAGCAAGGGTGGTAACAACTGAATCTCAAGTGCATATTATTTTCAAATCTTATCTCTTTTGTGACTTGTGTAGCCACTAAGGAAAAAGAAGCACTTGAGGATATACATCAGTTGTTGATTATGAAATAAAGGTCTAATTGGAAGATGAATGAATATTATCATATGGTGAACAATCCAAAATTATGTGACGTATTCTCTATCTAGTTAATTTGGATTTGATTCTTCTTTATTAGACACTCACCATAATATGGATTAAGTCAGCCCTTTAGACTTCATTGAACAACCATGCATATTATTCATGTCATTCAAAATATATTGTGCATGAGGGCTCAAGGGAAATTTAGTCCATATTATGAGGTTTCTCTATTTTAGCAACTCGCTTGACTTCCATATATAAAGGGTTGCTAAATAAGAAACTAGTGCTTGTGCTGCTAATGCCATCTCTTGTATTGAGTTTGTCTATAGAAAATCTATGTTAAAAGATGGTGCGTGTTTTAAATTGGATAAATCACAAGCTTAAAGGATACTATTCAACTAAAGTAAGATGAAGTTGATAAGAGGCCAAGGTATGAAAACTTTTTATCCTTCAGTTGTTTTAGTATTCTATCCCTAGTGGGATGTACCATAGTATAGGTTAAATTCATTGTATTATAAAATGTTCAATAGTGCATATAACTTTGACATCAACTATATGTGTGCACTAATTTAAAGGAATTTAGTCTATCATTTTGGGTTTCAAGAATGATGGTTCATTTTCATCCACATATAAGGATCATCATTTGTGAAACCTTCCCATGTGTTTTAATGCTCTCTTTTCTAAGTGTTTCAACAAGGTCCTTCCAAGTGCTTTCAAGATGGATTCAAAATCTACAAATATAAGAGACTTGGTTCTTTCAATCATTGAGTTTCAATTGACCTCATATCAAGTATGATCGAATCAAGAAAAGATGAAAGAAGTTCAAGATCACTTGGTTGGATGAAATCATAAAGAGAAAAGAGATCACAATGATTCAAGAAGGGAGTTATATTTTTTTTGTCAACCAAATAATGAAGATGTAGTGACATATTTATATGATATCCTTCATTATGAGGTTTGAGGTTCATATTAGCATGCTTTACCCTTCAGGATTTCAATTTATATACTTTCAGTTCTTAAATCTTCAATTGGTTTAATTTTCATCATCTATATAAAGCATGTTATGTTAAGCCAAGATATAGTACAAACATCTCCTTTAACCTCACATTGTTAATGGGCATAAGTGTACTTTGTGTACTCTTGCATGCACAAATTGAGAGAGAGTTTAGCCTATATCTTGTGAGGCTAATGATTTCTTCAAGTTCATGTTTTGTAGTCTCACACCTTGGAGAGCATCAAATGAGGATGAGTGGTTCCAAGGAAATGATCAAATATTTACCACATGTCACCCCATAGATTAGTTCTATTAGGGAATGATATGTGTTATCTAGCATAAATTCAATTGTTTCAAATATATTATGCCTTGACCAAGATATATGATGAACTCCTCTAAGAATCTTAATTGAATCAAGTGCATGTTACAAGTAATTCGAGTACTTGATGCATACATTTAGGGGGAGCTCATTCTATATCTTGTGTCCTTAAAGACTAACATTTTCTTTTAGTGAATTTGTGTAGTTCTTTGAAGAGAATGAGTTTCTCTTGATCGTTTAAAGAGGATAAGTTTCTCTTTGAAATGTCAAGCCTATCAAAAGCTAAGATGGAAATTCATGATTATAATGGAGACCATGTGGCGTAGAACAAAGGTGTGTCACTCCATGAACTACTGTATTACATTTGTGTATCTAGGCTCTTACAAGTTAGTGTATGCATGTATATGCAATATCTTAAGTCACATCATAAGGTTGCACTTGAATCTTGGCTTAAAATATTGCATATCATGTCTATTAGTATACCATTTGATTATGAGTAATTCCTTAAATTGGTGCAATTTCATATTTTCATACTTTATTTGTACCAAGGTTCAAATTGTAGAACTTAATCCCCTGGCCTCACAAGTCCAAGTGCATAAGCTAAACAAGTATTCATCACTTGTATGCACACATTTAGGGGGAGAATAGTCTATAATTTGAATCTTTGAGACTAACTTCATTTCCAAGTCTATTATGTGTGTAGTCTCGAATTAGAAAGGAATCTTCGGGCAAAGACAATCGCTTCCACTGCAAATTTGATGGGTATCAAAGATTCTTTGCTCCAATAAATGTATATGTTATACATTTCATAAGAGAATGAGTTTCTCTTTTATATGCTACTCCAACGTCATCTAAAATTGGTAAATATGTAACACATCCTTTTGGATTGCAAATGTCTAAAGTAGCATAGCTTATAAATTCTCCTGTCTAGAACTTAATTGATTAAATAGTGCACATGTTTCTTATGTTGCATGATTATGTTCAATTGATACTCCTTTTATGCCAATGGTACTTTAAGTTGCAAATAAGTACTCTCAACAGATATCAATTGAATTCATATATGTGTGCACTAAAACTTGAGGAGAACTTAGTGTAATATGCTATTAGTGATCTACTTATCTATCAAATTGTATCAATTAGTGTTTTTCAATTGATATTTTTCATACATGATCACTAGTTGCATAATCCATACTTGTGCAATTTTCATGTTGCCTCTTGTTGTGATAAGAAAATGCTAGGTGACATCTAGACTCCAGGTATCAAGATTTATCTTTCAGTTAGTATGACAATCTTCATTTGATATCTTGGACTTATGTCACAACTATACCAACAAGAGCGTGCAAATGAATTCTAAATCCAACACAAGTTTGGAACACCCCCTTGAAAAGGTAAAACACAAAGGTACATCACTTCATGTCACTTCTACATTACTTTTTGTCATCTAAGGATCCTTTTCATGATAGTGTGTTCACATCTTGCTTAAATCATAATTTCTACCCTTTATATTCTTTGTATCCTTTTTGGAGATTTATGACAAAGGGGGAGAAATTTTGCATTAAAGCTTATCTTTAATTTTGAAAAGGGGAGAAATAATTAACAAAAAGGGGGAATCATAAGAAAAACATAAGATGTAGAGAGTTGATAAGTGCATTCTATGTCATGAGCATCATGTTTATTTTATGACACACTGCACCCTATGAATAGTATGATATAAGTTATCTCCATACTTTGACCCAAATATGTGGTTTTCGCATTTGAGTACAAAATTGCTATTTTATGAAATGCACATGTTTAGGGGGAGGAAACTATATCATAGGATTTAAAATCTTATTTATCAAATCTTATGTAAGCTTTAAATGTGTTGTCATCAATCACCAAAAAGGGGGAGATTGAAAGTGCATTCATCCCTTTTTGTGAGTTTTGGTGATTTAGATAACAACACATTTAAAGGTCTAACAAGTTTGCTAAATGTTGAACAGGAAATTCAGTATGATGAACATACTTGAATAGTGTATAATGATCAGTGAACAAAGGTTCAACACAAGGTTAAATCCAGTGAGACAATGCAAATGGATATAATATGGTCTCTATATTGGTTTGAATATATGGACAAGTCCTGAGAAATCACTATGCATAAATATGATCATAATAGAGGTTGAAGTTATTAAGAGGATTGGTCAAGCCAAAGTGGATAAGATATGAGGAATCGTGAATTGGCTTGACCATATTACTGTCAGTCCATATATGCTTCTATGAGAATCAAACTAGAGCTTGATTGATCTTGACAATCATATCTAGAAGACATTCAAGCAAGGTTCACAATATTGAAGAAATGATTCTCTCAATGGATGCTCAATTTGATGTGACTCAAGAATGGCTTGATAGGGTGAAGATAGCAAGGAAAGGGCTTCGAGGAACTAAGGAAGGTGAAGGTCAAGCGACGGCTTGTAGACCGAGGTACCATGGCTAAGGTGAAGAAGAGAGTACTTGCACTAAGTCGATGAACTAATCAGCTATGAAGAGTTACAACATGTTGATGCATCAGTAAGGTGACTTGAAGCCATGATTTGAACTCATATAAGGTGATATGGTACAAGTCACAGGGTTTGATTTGAGTTTGCTTCAAAAGGTGAGACAAAGATGTTTGTGATCCTTATGAAGCAATGCCATGGAGAAATCACACATGAGACACCAATTACTCAAGGAGTTTACTTCATTTTATTTTATTTAACTTGAGTATAGGAATCGTCGTACTATAAAGGGGGATCCAAAAAGAAGGTTGGTGTTTGCCAAAGCTCAAACCTCTCTATTCAAAAGCTATTTTTGAAAAGCAAAAATCTCTTTAACGTTCTATGGTTGACCATGGTTAGGTTTGAGAAACCTAGAGTGTTCTTGCTGAAAAGCAGCTGAACTTCTTCAACTGCAGCTGAGCTTTTCAGCTGAGCTGAACTTCAGCTGAGTTGAGCTTCTTCAGCTGCAGCTGAGCTTTTCAGCTGAGCTGGACTTCAGCTGAGCTGAGCTCCTTCAGCTGAAGCTGAGCTTTTCAGCTGAGCTGGACTTCAGCTGAGCTGAGCTTCTTCAGCTACAGCTGAGCTTTTCAGCTGAGCTGAACTTCAGCTGAGTTGAGCTTCTTCAGCTGCAGCTGAGCTTTTCAGCTGGGCTGAACTTCAGCTAAACTCAACTTCAGCTGTGAACCTCTTTGACCATACACCAGCTGAACTTGCCTCCGGGCAGTTGAGCTGGGGTTTTCTCTCCTAAACTCACTGGTCAAGACCAGTTGAACTGGTCCTGAGGGGCAGTTCAGCTGGTCTCTGACCCCTCTGACCTCTGTTCTGCAGTCTGCCAGTCAGACTGGCAAACAGGTCGCCAGAGCTGTCAGGGGCGGTTCAACCGCCCCCCCTGGGCGGTTCAACCGGTCTTGGTCAACTTGACCAGTCTGCGGTCAGTCTGCGCGTCAGTCTGCCAGTCAGACTGGCAGACAGGCTGCCAGGCCTGCCAGGGGCGGTTCAACCGCCCTAGGGGGAGGCTCAACCGGTCTCAGGCAGAAAAATCTGCCCAACGGCTAGTTTTGAGCTCCACCTATATATACTACCTCCTACCTCTCTCCCCACAGCAGTGAGCACGATTTGAACTCCATTTCTAACCCAAGAAACACCTCCCTCTCTCTCTCACACATCTCTTGCCTCTCCCATTTCAAATCTTTGGAGAGAAATCTTTGAGTGAGCTTGAGAGCTGCGGTTTTGTGCTTCATCTCTAAATCTCTCTTGCTCTTCTTCTTCATTCGAGCTTTGGTACTACATCGAGTTCTTTGTGGATTCATTACTCTTGGAGCTTCTAGCTCCTAGACGACTAGGTGTCGCTTGTGAGTCTCCAAATCTTGTGGAAGACCACAAGAAAGTTTGTATTACCCGCTCGTTTGAGCAAAGATTAGTGTGTGAGCTTGACCTTTGTGGTCGGCAAACATCCCTCCCACTTTGCCAAACATCTTTTGTAAAACAAATCCTTTTGTTTTTCTAAAGCAATACTAAGCATAGTAAAACCTTTTTGTAAAAACAGGATTTCAAGGAGGGTAATCAAGATCAAGGAAGGCAATGCAGGAATTGTTTAATCAATCAACTCCTATCACCTAATGCAGCAAGCAAGTGAGAAAGATTTTAAAAACATCAAGGAAGGTGGCAAATGCACCGGGGCTTGCCTTTGTTATCAGAGGTGTCCTGCTCGGATCCACAGATATCGAAATAAAAGCAGTTGTCTGCTTGAGGATCAGAGGTGGGTGGTATCCCCTCTTCAAAAACTTCTTCTTCTTCTTCTTGCTCTAATATAATCATATACATGCATAAGAATGGATGTCATGGAATGCTCATGAGGATGCAAAGGTAACATAAACTTATTATTTATGTCTTGAGTACAACTTTCCTTCACGGTACTCCGAGAACCTAGGGTTTCCGGAGTCAGTAAAGGAGTTCATGGAGCAGGGGGGGTGGTTTTGGGTTTAGTGATCAAACAAGGCCCAAATCAAACCAAACTCTACCCATGGCTTCTAAATAATGTGAAAAGCTCACATAAAAAGTTTGGGAAATTTTGGACTTATTATTTATTTTCTAAAAATCCAGAACCAATGGTTTAGGCTATTTTAAATATCCTAAAATTCCCTATTTATCCTAAAAATCACGAAACTATTTTTATTAAATTCTAGGGAAATTAACAAACCTAGGAAAATTGGTCTCATAATTTTACCATTTTTCTATAATTTTTAACAGGTTTCTAAAGCTCTGTGGAAAAAGAAAAAGGAAAAACTTTAACAGTAACGGGCCGAAACCAGCCCAGGTCGGCCCAACAGCAGCAGAATCGCGCCCGCGCCCGCGCGCGCGATGGCGGCTTTGCAGAAAAGCCCTCGAGGTTTCATCTAACAGGAAGTGGGTTCGGTTACTATTTCTCCAAGTCGCTGACACATCACAGAAAGACCCCTACGTTTCTATCTATTCTGCGTTTCAAGTCCTCGACGGCGTTCAAGCGTGGCCGTGCTCCGGCGAGCAACTACGCCGGCCGATTGAGGCTAAGACCGGTGCTAATCTTCGGCTGAGACCAAATTCGAGTCCCTATGAACGTTTTCCCCAACTAAATTGCATTATTGGTGGGCTAGGGAGCTCCGGCCACGGTGGCCGTAAGCACAACGGCAACATAAGCGTGTTCCCGGAGATGGGTGGAGTCCTAGTTCAATTGGAGGGTCGACAAGCTTAAGGAGGGCCTAAGGATGCTAAAACAAGCAGCAGAGGGACTTGAGCTCACCTAAATCGAGCTGGCCACGGTGAGGTACTTTCACGGCGGCGGAGAACCGATTTGGGGGCAACGAGTAATTCAGGCGAGCGGGTGGACGATCGAGTGTGGGAGCGGGTGCGATAGCTAGTAAAATACATGGCGCAACCGGCCTGGCCCTCAATTTATAGAAGGGCAAAGCGGTGGCCACGAATTTGAGGAGGACGCGCGGCGGCCAGAGGTAAGGAAGAAGTGCAGGCCGCGGTGAATACGTGTTCACCGCCGTGGCAACTCTCTCGGTGATGATGGGACAGTCGTAGGACATCACGGCGGTGCTGTGAAACGTCTAGGCCACGCGGCGCACGGTCGGGAAGCGGCGGTCGACGGCGAACTTATCGTCAGCCGCAAAGTCGAAGGAAGACAGGGGGAGGGATCGTCGGAGTGATGGCCAGCTCACCGGTGACGAGGACCTTACCGCGACAGACTTATCTAGTGACCGCCGAGCACGAATCACAGCGACGACGATCGACGGCGACGGCTACCGGCGACGGGCACGGGAAAGATCTTCTTCAGGTTAACGGTTACTGTACCATGGCCATAGTTCATCAGTGCACCTGACCGAGCGAGTTTAGAGTCATTTTTCTCCAGATTTCATGTGACAACAGGTCCAAGTCTCTGCACCAAAGTTGTAGTGCTACATACCAGCTACAACTCAACTATAGGACTTAATCACATTTGAGCACTGGATCCAAATCAAAATCAAGCTCAAAGTTCACCCCATAGCACTGTAACTCTGAAATTCAACTTCAAGCAGTCTGACAGCCAGTTTTGGACTAGGTTTTTCTCCAAATTTTTCATAACAACAATGCTTGCATCCTTAAGCAAAGTTGTTCTCCTTTGATGGGTCTTCAACTTTGATGTGGTGACCTAGGGTAAAAACTCTATATTCTGAAAGATACAAGGCTCCAAAGTTGAGCCCATTCACTAACTTTCAGACTTAGAATAAAACTCAAAGGAGGTCCATTTTGCATTTAAGTCCAAAACTTAGGGTTTTGCTTTCAAATCCATATATTTGTGATCCAATGGACTTAAAACACTTATTTGACTTAGTTTTTACACTTTAGCCCAAAAGTGGACTAATTTTACACTTAGGTCCCTAGGGTTTGGTTTTAGGGTTTCCCAGGGTTCCAATTAGGGTTTCTGGTATTCCAGGTGTATAAATGTGATTCAACTTTATTGTTGGGGTCATTTTATGACTTTTACCCTAAAGCTTTTAGGTTTTCTCAACTTAGGTTAAGTTTTACCCCTTTAATCCCTATTTAGGGTTAAGTCCTTTAACCAGGGTCCTATTTGTAAACTTTAAAACAATACAACTTGTTTGAAATTTTTGCCTAGTGAATGCACTTTAGGTGTGTCAAACCTATGCAATGCCCATGCTCATGATGCCATGCTCAAGTTTTAGTTATAGTAACACCAGGGGTGTTACATCCTTTCCCCCATAAAAGAATCTCGTCCCGAGATTTAAAGTCCTAGGGTGAGTAATGGAAAAGGAAATGTGTCACATTTTTATTTCCTTATTTTTGGTACAAGGCAGGGGTGGTGTGGGGGTTTATTCCTTTATTACACAGTTATACAAACTTTACAACTTACAAGAGGCTAGAAAGCCTGGAAAATTCTTATCTAAGAAGTCTTGGGTTTCCCATGTAGCCTCATCTTCCGAATGCTGGTTCCACTGTATTTTATAAAACTTGAGAGTCTTTCTCCGGGTAACCCTGTCCTTTTGGTCCAGAACTCGAATAGGGTGTTCCGAGTATGTTAAGTCCGGTTCCAGGACAACATCTGTCACTTCAATGGTTCGATCGGGAACCCGTAGACACTTCTTCAATTGTGATACATGGAACACATTATGCACAGCAGACAATGTTTCGGGGAGTTGGAGTTGATACGCTACTGGCCCATATCTTTGAAGAATAGGGAATGGACCAATGTACCTAGGTGCAAGTTTTCCCTTTACCCCGAAACGCGATACTCCCTTCATTGGTGAAACCTTTAAGTAGACGTAGTCTCCTTCTAAGAAGAATAAGGGCATTCGCCGTTTGTCTGCATAACTCTTTTGTCGAGTCTGAGCTTTCTTCATATTATGAATGATTTTCTGAACCTTTTCTTCGACCTCTTTCACCATATCAGGCCTAAAGAAATACCTTTCTCCAGGTTCAGACCAATTTAGCGGAGTTCGACACCGTCGCCCATATAAAGCTTCAAAAGGTGCCATCTGAATACTTTCTTGATAACTGTTATTATATGAAAACTCCGCTAAGGGCAAACATTCATCCCATTTTGTTGAGAAATCCAGGACACATGCCCGTAGCATATCTTCAAGTATTTGGTTCACTCTCTCAGTCTGTCCACTGGTTTGAGGATGATAGGCCGAACTGTGGAGTAACTTAGTACCCAAAGATTTGTGAAGTGCTTCCCAAAACTTGGCTACAAATTGAGGTCCACGATCCGACACTATGGTCTTTGGAACACCATGCAGACTAAGAATACGAGCAATGTACAATTGGGCGTAGACAGTAACTGGGGAATTTGTCTTGACCGGCAGGAAGTGAGCAATCTTTGTAAGTCGATCAACAATCACCCAGATAGAGTCATACCCTTTTGCGGTCCTGGGCAATCCCACAATGAAGTCCATGCTTATGTCTTCCCATTTCCATGTTGGTATTGATAATGACTGCAATGGACCGGCAGTTTTCATGTGTATGGCCTTGACACGTCTGCAAGTGTCACACTTAGCCACATAGCGTGCAATTTCAATCTTCATCTTCGTCCACCAGTAGTGCTGTTTTAGATCGTGATACATCTTAGTGCTTCCTGGATGAATAGAATAGCGGCTAAGATGCGCCTCATCTAAGATTTGCTGGTGGAGCTCTTCACTCTTCGGCACTACTATGCGGTTGTTAAACCATAACACACCTTGATCATCTTCCTTGAAACATTTGGCTGTTCCAGCCCTTATCTTCTCGCGTATGTGCTTCATGCCCAGATTGTCCTTTTGAGCATCAATTATCCTTTGCAAAATGGTTGACTCAAGCTTTAGCTGATTCAGAGTTCCTTGTTGGATTATCCCCAGGTTTAACTTCTCCATTTCTTGACATAAAGTGTTTTCGGAGGTCTTTACCATAAGACAGTGGCAGGAAGTCTTACGACTCAATGCATCTGCCACCACATTGGCTTTGCCTGGGTGATAATGGATCTCCAGTTCATAGTCTTTAATGAGCTCAAGCCATCGTCTTTGCCTCATATTTAACTCTGACTGGGTAAATATATACTTCAAACTTTTATGATCTGTATATATGTGACAGATATTTCCCAGCAGATAGTGACGCCATATTTTTAGGGCATGAACCACAGCAGCTAGCTCGAGATCATGTGTTGGATAATGCTCTTCATGTCGGCGTAACTGCCTTGAAGCATACGCAATTACTCGGCCCTCTTGCATCAGCACACAGCCGAGTCCACTGCCTGACGCATCACAGTATACATCAAAAGGCTTAGTGATGTCCGGTTGAGCCAATACCGGAGCAGTGGTCAATAGTGTCTTCAGTTGTTCAAAGGCTTCGTTACACTTAGAAGACCAATTAAACTTAGTATCATTTTTCAATAAACTTGTGATTGGCTTCACAAGCTTAGAAAAATCAGGTATGAATCTGCGATAATATCCCGCCAGTCCAAGAAAACTCCGGACTTGGTGAACAGTTGTTGGGGGTTTCCATTCCAGAATATCCTTGACCTTGCTAGGATCTACCGCAATTCCTTTGGCTGATAACACGTGCCCCAGAAATTGAATTTCTTCCAGCCAGAACGCGCACTTGCTGAACTTGGCATATAGCTGATGTTCCCTCAGGCGCGTCAATACAATCCGTAGGTGCTGAGCATGCTCCTCTTCATTTTTAGAGTATATCAAAATATCGTCGATGAAGACCACCACGAACTTGTCCAACTCGGGCATGAACACCGAGTTCATCAAATAGGTGAAGTGGGCAGGAGCATTTGTGAGCCCGAAAGACATTACCAAGTACTCAAACAATCCATACCGCGTAGTAAATGCGGTCTTCGGTATGTCCTCGGGCCGAATACGGATTTGATGATAGCCCGACCTGAGATCAATTTTGGAAAATACCCTCGCCCCAGTCAGTTGATCAAATAAGATGTCGATTCTTGGAAGAGGGTACTTATTCTTAATGGTGACCTCATTCAGGGGCCGATAGTCCACACACATGCGCAAGGTTTGATCCTTCTTTTTCACAAAGATGGCGGGACAACCCCACGGGGACGAGCTTGGCCGGATAAATCCCTTATTCAGTAGATCTTGTAATTGAATCTTCAATTCCGCCAACTCATTAGGGGGCATACGGTACGATCTTCGAGAGATGGGAGCCGTACCGGGCTTTAGCTCAATTACGAATTCTACATCTCTTTCAGGGGGTAGTCCAGGCAAATCTTCCGGAAATACATCTGGAAACTCACATACTACCGGAATATTCTTGATCTCCGGTATAATGGCTTCAAATATTCTACCAGAAGCTTTGGCTGGATTGGTTTTGGGGAGAGATAAGAGAATTTCTTCTTGATTATAACTCAACCTGACGGTTCTGAGTTCAGTGTTGAGAATTGCCTTGTGTTGAGTTAACCAATTCATCCCCAAAATTACATCTATATCCTGGCCTCTTAGAACAATCATGTTAGCAGGAAAGTTCCGTCCGGCCATAGTTACTGGCACTTCATAGGCCACTTCTCTAGTAAAAATGTGTCCCCCAGGTGAATGAATTTTAAATCCCTCTTTTGATTCATGACATGCAATGTGATGTTGCTCCACAAATGTCTTGCTAATGAAGGTATGCGAAGCACCAGAATCAAAAAGAATAATTGCAGGGTGACTGGCCACAGGGAACATACCCATCATCACCGGCTCTCCTTCCGGTGTGGTAGCCACTTGCGTATAATATACTCGCCCCGTTTTCTTGGTATTCTTGCCCGAAGTACTTCCCTTGCCTGGAGCTGAATTTCCCGATCCTTGTTGATTATTGGCCTGATTTTGCCGAGGATAGGGGCAATCTTTAATAAAATGCCCAGATTTGCCACAGTTAAAACATCCAGTTGAAGAACTTGGCAGAGCAGGGAATCGAGTGCCTGGGGCACCCGGCTGACTTTGGACAGTAGGGGCTTTGTTGGGACGAATAATTATGGGCTGCTTGAAAGGGAAAGATGGTGCACTTGAACGGTTCTGGTTAGAGGGCCGGAGAATAAACCGTTGCCTCTTTACCGGGCCCTGACTAGGCCTATCACCACTGAATCCCTTACTTTTCCCAGTATTTGCATATTTGGCCTCCACAGATAAGGCTGTACTGACAGCCTTCCCATAGGTAAGATCAATACAGGCAGCCATTTTTCGCTGCATTCGGTCATTCAAACCTCTCATAAAACAATTCCTTTTCTTCAAGTCTGTGTTCACCTGATCAATTGCGTATTGTGACAGGTGATTGAATTTGTTGAGATACTGGTTAACAGTATCTCCCCCTTGCTTCAATTTCATAAACTCTTCTTGTTTCATGTGCAGCACTCCCTCAGGAATATAATGTTCGCGGAATGCTGCCTTGAACTCGTTCCATGTAATTTGATGGTTGTCCGGTTGGATGGCCACAAAGTTCCCCCACCAAGTGCTGGCAGGGCCTCAGAGTTGCTGTGCCGCAAACAATGGCTTCTGGGTTTCCGAACAACGAAGAAGGCCAAATTTCTGTTCAATGACCCTTATCCACTCGTCGGCTTCGAGCGGGTCTTCTGCTTTGACGAAGAGAGGCGGACGAGTCTCGGAGAAATCCAAATAAGTAGTCTCCCGGGGACCTTGCTGGAATCCTCTTCCTGCTTGTTGCTGAAGCTGCTGCTGACCCGCCATCTCCCTCAGGAAGCGGGTATTGTCGGCTGTAGCATTTACCAAGGCAGCAATTGCCTCGGCAAGCGTGGGTGGAACGGGAGGTGGATTCGGTGTAACATCCCGACCCCCGGATGTTCCAGCTGCGTCCTGTCCGCGAGTCCGGGTCGGCATCTGAGGCAAAAACATTTGAATAAACATAATGTGCCAAAGAAAACCTTCCGTTTTACATTACTATAAAGAGTAATGGTACAGACTCGATATTACACAACAGGATACAGTACCCATTTTACAAAAGTTTAACCTATTATACAACAGTATACCCTACAATACACTACTCTACTTTATTACACTATTAGTCCTGCTTTCCGTTGCTGGTGGCGGCTTCATTGTCAGGTGTGGGAGTCCAGACGTCAACCAACCTCAAAGAAGGAGGGGGTTCATACAGGTCTAACTCCCCACCCAATGCGCGTCCCGCAACGTGAGAGGGTCCGGCTTCCGCCTCAGCAGAGGGTGCAGGCTCACTAGGGTGTAGTTGCGAGTAGAGCACATGGACTTCCTCATGCAATGTATTGCAGTAAACCTGCAGGTTGTCAACAGCTGAGCTGAGTTCTTTAATTCGGGCCTGAGCCCTTGCTTCCTTAGCACATACCAACATATGTGACTGTACTGCCCAGTCAAGTGCCAAGTCCCGATCAGCCAGCTGATCCCGCAAGTGACGGATGTCCCTTCTTAAGTCATTTATTCTATCTCCGTCTGCAATCCAAGCATTGGTCCTGTGTCGCAGCGTTGCTTGAAGTCGACTCACTTCGGCTTCCAGATCTCCTATGGGGTCATTACTCCCGCTGCTACTGCTTTCGTGTCGAGGGGCCAGTTGATGCCGGGGTACTCCAATCGGTCCCGTTGACTTACGTGCTGTGAGCCTCGTGCGTGGCGGCATCTTTCTAAGGGGGAAAACTTATTAGCATAATTCTTAGCATGATGCATGAGTAAGTACAGAATCAACCTTGGTCGATTCAACCTTCTATACGTTGCACTCTTCCTATCTGGTCTTTAAGATAAACTTTTCAGAATACTTAGGTAAGAAGAGAAAGAATCTTTAGGTAAGACTTTTGAAACTCTTTTTGAAGATGCCTTAATATCTGCAAAGAAGGGCTACGCTCCGATACCAGCTGTGACGGAACCTCCCAAGTAACCAGGCCCACCTACAGTTGTCCTTGTCTAACAGACATCAGACACCCTGTAGATGTTCCTAAGTTACTTGACAAGCTCGGTATCTTTCCTTACCTCACCAGGAACGTTTCACCCGTCTTGCAGACATTACAGATCATCGGAGATGAAGATATGCGGAAGCGAATTACATAAACTTACATTTATTTCAAAAGTAAGCTTGAGTTATATTATTACAGACCAGTCTAAAAAGCGAGTGCATAAAAGTAATAATTATACAAACCAGGGAGACACAAACCTCTCCCGAAAGGCTATAAACAAAAGATCCTAGCTGGAGGACCGAGTCCTCCCACACTTCAGTCTTGGTTTTCATCTTTGGGAACCACCTTAGCACAGAAGCAGCAAAAGTCTGCTACTTCCCCACCTAAAAACAACAAAGGGATAAACCCTGAGTATGGAATTACTCAGCAAGTCTTACCCGACTAAGGAAAAGACTCTCAAGGGTATGCTGGTTATAGGGAGTCAAGGTAAGGCTTCTCAATAATCAAGGACTCTGTTTTGCAAAAATGCTTACTAAAGTGGATCCTTAAAAATCCAATTTTATTTGTCAAGTTAGGTAAAATTACCTGCACTAGAGTTCTTTCTACCCTAGTTCAATCACTGGTCCTGCACTAGCCAATTTCTTTAACAAAAACCCATCATCTTTAGTGGAATGCTACGTGTAAGTCAGTGGCCAAGTCTCCATAACCGCGGAGGTACGGCGATCCGAATCGATTATACTCAGCTGAGGATCTCCAATCACACGACATATGTAGCACTTAACCCTTGCATATGTCAACCCACCACCGGGGTTCTTAAGACCGGATCAGGTTCACGCAAACCGAGAGCACAGATACACCACCGTCCAGCCTCTTGCCACGGAGGGTACACGCTACTCTCGCCACCGCTCCACTCCCATTTCGTGTTATCTTATTCCGGCCTTAGTCTGCCCGAGGCAAGGCTTACCCATGACGAGGCATGTGACCAGTTAAAGGGTCCTTGGTCAGCAAGCCTACATCGAGACGGTCCTTAATCGACTCAGACGGAGACACTACACCGAGACTCTCTTCTCGTGCAAGTCACCCGCCCGGTCTCAGCTTAATCTTTTTAACCCAAAAACTTGGTACCTGACAGAGGTACATCTTTTCCGATGTTGAATCCATCATGGCCATGATGGATCCACCATCAAGTTTTATTTTCGAAAACATCCCTCCCACTTTGCCAAACATCTTTTGTAAAACAAATACTTTTGTTTTTCTAAAGCAATACTAAGCATAGTAAAACCTTTTTGTAAAAACAGGATTTCAAGGAGGGTAATCAAGATCAAGGAAGGTAATGCAGGAATTGTTTAATCAATCAACTCCTATCACCTAATGCAGCAAGCAAGTGAGAAAGATTTTAAAAACATCAAGGAAGGTGGCAAATGCACCGGGGCTTGCCTTTGTTATCAGAGGTGTCCTGCTCGGATCCACAGATATCGAAATAAAAGCAGTTGTCTGCTTGAGGATCAGAGGTGGGTGGTATCCCCTCTTCAAAAACTTCTTCTTCTTCTTCTTGCTCTAATATAATCATATACATGCATAAGAATGGATGTCATGGAATGCTCATGAGGATGCAAAGGTAACATAAACTTATTATTTATGTCTTGAGTACAACTTTCCTTCACGGTACTCCGAGAACCTAGGGTTTCCGGAGTCAGTAAAGGAGTTCATGGAGCAGGGGGGGTGGTTTTGGGTTTAGTGATCAAACAAGGCCCAAATCAAACCAAACTCTACCCATGGCTTCTAAATAATGTGAAAAGCTCACATAAAAAGTTTGGGAAATTTTGGACTTATTATTTATTTTCTAAAAATCCAGAACCAATGGTTTAGGCTATTTTAAATATCCTAAAATTCCCTATTTATCCTAAAAATCACGAAACTATTTTTATTAAATTCTAGGGAAATTAACAAACCTAGGAAAATTGGTCTCATGATTTTACCATTTTTCTATAATTTTTAACAGGTTTCTAAAGCTCTGTGGAAAAAGAAAAAGGAAAAACTTTAACAGTAACGGGCCGAAACCAGCCCAGGTCGGCCCAACAGCAGCAGAATCGCGCCCGCGCCCGCGCGCGCGATGGCGGCTTTGCAGAAAAGCCCTCGAGGTTTCATCTAACAGGAAGTGGGTTCGGTTACTATTTCTCCAAGTCGCTGACACATCACAGAAAGACCCCTACGTTTCTATCTATTCTGCGTTTCAAGTCCTCGACGGCGTTCAAGCGTGGCCGTGCTCCGGCGAGCAACTACGCCGGCCGATTGAGGCTAAGACCGGTGCTAATCTTCGGCTGAGACCAAATTCGAGTCCCTATGAACGTTTTCCCCAACTAAATTGCATTATTGGTGGGCTAGGGAGCTCCGGCCACGGTGGCCGTAAGCACAACGGCAACATAAGCGTGTTCCCGGCGATGGGTGGAGTCCTAGTTCAATTGGAGGGTCGACAAGCTTAAGGAGGGCCTAAGGATGCTAAAACAAGCAGCAGAGGGACTTGAGCTCACCTAAATCGAGCTGGCCACGGTGAGGTACTTTCACGGCGGCGGAGAACCGATTTGGGGGCAACGAGTAATTCAGGCGAGCGGGTGGACGATCGAGTGTGGGAGCGGGTGCGATAGCTAGTAAAATACATGGCGCAACCGGCCTGGCCCTCAATTTATAGAAGGGCAAAGCGGTGGCCACGAATTTGAGGAGGACGCGCGGCGACCGGAGGTAAGGAAGAAGTGCAGGCCGCGGTGAATACGTGTTCACCGCCGTGGCAACTCTCTCGGTGATGATGGGATAGTCGTAGGACATCACGGCGGTGCTGTGAAACGTCTAGGCCACGCGGCGCACGGTCGGGAAGCGGCGGTCGACGGCGAACTTATCGTCAGCCGCAAAGTCGAAGGAAGACAGGGGGAGGGATCGTCGGAGTGATGGCCAGCTCACCGGTGACGAGGACCTTACCGCGACAGACTTATCTAGTGACCGCCGAGCACGAATCACAGCGACGACGATCGACGGCGACGGCTACCGGCGACGGGCACGGGAAAGATCTTCTTCAGGTTAACGGTTACTGTACCATGGCCATAGTTCATCAGTGCACCTGACCGAGCGAGTTTAGAGTCATTTTTCTCCAGATTTCATGTGACAACAGGTCCAAGTCTCTGCACCAAAGTTGTAGTGCTACATACCAGCTACAACTCAACTATAGGACTTAATCACATTTGAGCACTGGATCCAAATCAAAATCAAGCTCAAAGTTCACCCCATAGCACTGTAACTCTGAAATTCAACTTCAAGCAGTCTGACAGCCAGTTTTGGACTAGGTTTTTCTCCAAATTTTTCATAACAACAATGCTTGCATCCTTAAGCAAAGTTGTTCTCCTTTGATGGGTCTTCAACTTTGATGTGGTGACCTAGGGTAAAAACTCTATATTCTGAAAGATACAAGGCTCCAAAGTTGAGCCCATTCACTAACTTTCAGACTTAGAATAAAACTCAAAGGAGGTCCATTTTGCATTTAAGTCCAAAACTTAGGGTTTTGCTTTCAAATCCATATATTTGTGATCCAATGGACTTAAAACACTTATTTGACTTAGTTTTTACACTTTAGCCCAAAAGTGGACTAATTTTACACTTAGGTCCCTAGGGTTTGGTTTTAGGGTTTCCCAGGGTTCCAATTAGGGTTTCTGGTATTCCAGGGGTATAAATGTGATTCAACTTTATTGTTGGGGTCATTTTATGACTTTTACCCTAAAGCTTTTAGGTTTTCTCAACTTAGGTTAAGTTTTACCCCTTTAATCCCTATTTAGGGTTAAGTCCTTTAACCAGGGTCCTATTTGTAAACTTTAAAACAATACAACTTGTTTGAAATTTTTGCCTAGTGAATGCACTTTAGGTGTGTCAAACCTATGCAATGCCCATGCTCATGATGCCATGCTCAAGTTTTAGTTATAGTAACACCAGGGGTGTTACATCAGTCACATCGAAGCATGTGCTTATGATGCTTTCAGCAACATTACGCTCTTGGTGCATCAAGTCTATGTTGTGCGGCATGATCAAGGCTTTTGCATACGGAAGCTCCCATATTGATGAAATATGGGTCCAGTTGTGGTCCTCCCCGTAGCCTTGAAACCTATCATTTTCTCCTTGCTTCAGACAAGCATGCCATGCCATTATCTGCGGTGCAGTTTGCCTCTTTGGTGGCCCATTTCTGATTTTGGCTCCACTTCTGAATGCAGTAAGCGAATTCCTGAAATCATGCTTGAATGGAGTCCAACGTCGATGAGCATCAAAGAATGACACTTTCCCACCATGCTTCAATCTGAATGCATCCGTATCATTCATACATATGGGACAGCACAACCGACCATGAACACACCATCCAGACCAATCTCCATACGCCAGCAGATCATGCACTGACCACAAATAAGCAGCGCGCATGGTAAACTCCTTTTCAGTATGGCTGTCATAAGCCTTCACACCTCTCCACAATTGTTTCAGCTCTTCAATTAAAGGGCGAACAAACATATTCAGCTTTGGCCCTGGATGCTCGGGGCCTGGGATGACTAGTGCAAGGAACATGAACTCTTCTTTATTGACCAACTCAGGAGGAAGATTATATGGCACAATGAAGACAGGCCAACACGAGTAAGGGCTTGCACTGGTATTGAAAGGTGTGAATCCGTCCGTCGATAGACCAAGCCGTACACTCCTAGGGTCGTTTGCAAATTCGGGATCAAACTCGTCAATTGCCTTCCACGCATCACCGTCCGACGGATGGACCATTATGTCTGGATCAGTGACGAGACGTACACCATTCTTTGGCCATGTCATATGCAGAGCTATTTCCTTGTTGAGGAACAACCTTGAAAGCCGAGGAATGATGGGCAACCGACGAAGTTGCTTAGCTGCGACCTTCGTAACTACCAATTCACCCTCATCATTTGTCACCTCGACATATCTAGAAGCTTCACAATGCTTACAACGGTCCAGCTTGTCATCCTCCTCAAAGAATAGCATGCAACTGTTGGGACACACGTCGATCTTCTCATATGTCATCCCAAGACCAGCCAACATCTTCTTTGCAAAGTACATATTCTTTGGCAACTTATGATTCTCCGGGAGAACCTCGCCCATCAGTTGGACGATGTCATTGTAAGCACTGTTTGAAATGTTGTGCTTCGACTTTATCGCCATTAGTCTTGTGAGAGTCCCAAGAACTGACATCTGAGTGTGCTCGTGCAGTCTCTCTTCCCCCGCGGCGAGTAGCCTGAAGAATTCCTGAGCATCGCGTGGAAGCTGCCCCGGCTCCTCAGCGTTCATTTCAACATCCCTACCAAGATCATGCAACATGTCGTCCATCCTATCATGATCGTCATCAAGTTCCACCTCCGCGTCAACGTGTTTAATAGACTCTCCATGCCGGTACCATACAAGGTAGTTCGGCATAAACCCACTTTTGCAAAGGTGTTTCTCCATTTCTTCCTTCTTCTGAGGCCACTTGTTCTCACAGCGATTGCAAGGACACTTCACTAGACGACCAGTTGCATCTTTGAAAGCGTACTCAAGAAAAGCCTTTGTTACACCCATCCATTCATTCGAATGTGCCCCATCCTTTCTCCACCCGTCATACATCTCCCTCCGATCACCGTCCATTTCAAAGGCTAAACAAAACACAAAGAACATCAACGATCGTCCATGGCTTAGGTGAACTCCCTATTAGGTAAAGGCCCTAAACCCACCCAAGAGTGTAGGCCGATGCTTGTGATTTGTGACATGTATCCTACGATTGCCGCGAAATTTCGGCAGCATAACCTCGCTGCTCTCCAAGCACACGCCTGAACATGGTGTGTTGGAGAACAACTGGGTTACACAACCGAAATTCCGCGTCAATCATAAGACACATGTCACAAATCACAAGCATCAACTTACACTCTCAGGCTGTCCAAAATACGTGGACAATTCCGGAACGACGAACCTCACAAGCCAATGTGACGTTCGTCGTTCCCGAACGGGTGACGCATACGGTTCGCTATCGTTAACGATTAAAACTGAGAATAATGTATACCTGAGAAATTACGAAAACAATGTATACCTGAGAATAATGTACAAGTCTAGCTAACGGTGGAGAAGGTCAAGTCGGAAGAACACCTATGTACAAAAAATATTATTGTCAATAAAAAATTCGGCAGCACCTCCCCTATAAACTGATGTTTCTAAAACCTGCAAATAAACGACAACACGATGGTTGCCAACACAGAAAACTACACGATAGCTACATAATAAACAATATACTGACCAGTATATGCTAAACAATATGCTACAAGTATATGCTAACTATATACTCACTAACTTTCCTTCATCAAATATACTAACAATTTCCTAACTATATAATCACTATATGGTTAGTTTAACATAATGCTATGTTAAACAATATACTTTATCATGTGCTAAGTAACTAAAAAAATTTAAAATTTTACCTGTCGGACTAGGAGGCGAGGCGGAGCTCGGTGCGGCTGCGGCGGGAGACGGCGGTGGAGAGAGCCGGTGCCCGAGGCTCTCGGGCCGAGGGCGGTGGTGGGGGCGAGGCTGCCGCGCAGTGGGGGCCGTGTCGCCGGAGCTGCACGGGCGAGCGGTGCCCCCCGCAATGGGGCGGGCGCCGCCGGAGCTGCCGGGGCGCGATGGGCGCGAGGCGAGGGCGCGAGGCGAGGGCGGCGCGGCGGGCGCGCAGCGGCGATGGCGCGAGGCGGCCGCGCAACGGCGAGGGCGCGTGAGGACGGGCGGCGTTGCGGCGAGGGAGGACGGGGGGCGGGCTACGACGGCGGCGCGGCGACGGAGGTCGGGCGGGCGGCGGCGCAACGAGAGATTGCCGAGCGAGAGAGAGAGAAACTGCGCGCTGAGGCCGATTAATGGGCCTCTATTTTCGTCAGCCTAAGTGAGGCCGACGAAAATAGTGGTCAGTTAATGCCTTATGTTCGTCGGCCTGGCTATGACCGACGAAAATAAACCTCATTTTCGTCGGTCTCGGGGCCCACGAAAATATCGTTCCTATTTTCGTGGGCAGGCCGACGAAAATATGTACTGGCCCACGAAAATAAGGTGTATTTTCGTCGGTTCCGAGGGCCGACGAAAATAACTATTTATTTTCGTGGGCCGACCGACGAAAATATCTAGGCCCACGAAAATTTAGGCGTTTCCTGTAGTGAGAACATAGAGAGAGAGATGGAGAGTCGTATAGAACATATAGAGAGGGAGAGAGGGAGAGAGGAGGAGTCGTGTAGGACGTAGAGAGAGAGATGGAGAGTCGTATAGAACGTATAGAGAGGGAGAGAGGAGGAGTCGTATAGGACGTATAGAGAGAGATGGAGAGTCGTATAGAACGTATAGGAGGAGTCGTATAGGACGTAGAGATAAAGAGATGGAGAGTCGTAGGAAATGGCATTGTTAATGAAGCTTTGATTTTTTTTGCTTTGCTAATGAAGCTTGATGCATACTCTTTGTGTGAGAGAGACCAAGGACAGGTGATGAGAACTCGCTCTGGTCAAGTGGGGTTCTGATGAGTTGCTCTTAATCGAAGCAACGCAAGTGTGCCGTACGTCGTCTTCTAATTTCACTAGCTAATAGTACTACAATGGAATATGTTGTTTGGGACAATCAGACAACTATTTGCCAGGGACATCTGGTAGAGCTCACATAACTCTATAAAGCTAAACGGATAAAAACTGAATTGCTCCGTGGCAGAAGTGAAGTGAATCTAGTCTACATTTTATACTAAAGAGTGGAAGCCAAAAAAACATGCTTTCCGCTGCTCTCTCCTCTCTCTCTCTCTCCCTCTCTTTCCTCTCTCTTCCCTCCCTCCCTCTCCCTCTCTTTCCTCTCTCTTCCCTTTCCCTCTCTCTCCTCTCTCTCTCCCTCCACTCTCTTTCCTATATATACACTCCCTCTCCCTCCTCTCTCTTCTCTCTCTCCCTCCCTCCACTCTCTTTCCTCTCTCTTCCCTTTCCCTCTCTCCTCTCCCCTCTCTTCCCTCTCCCTCTCCCTCTCTCCTCTCCTCTCCCTCTCTCTCACTCTCTGCAGAGACGCGCGCAGGGTTTACACCCTAAACCCTAAACCCTCTCCCTCTCTTCCCTCTCCCTCCTCTCTCTTCCCTCTCACTCTCTCACTCTTCCTAGGCCTAGGGTTTACACGCGCGGCGGCAGCGGCGTGCCCGAGCGATCATAGTCGAAGAAGGGAGAGAGAGAGAGAGAGAGGAGAACTTACCTACGGCGCGGGGACGACGGCGTGGACGACGGCGGCGCACGGCGGAGAAGATCGCTGGGGCGAAATTTCGGCAGCCTGACGGCAGGAAGTGTAAAAGATAGGGCGCCAAAGACTTAGCGAAATTTTCGGCCCCGCGCGCGCTCCTTTATATAGGAGATATTTCTACTGGCGGTTGGAGAACCGCCAGTAGAAATGCCTTCCACAGACTGTGGAGGCCATTTATACTGGCGGTTTTCGTTGTGAACCGCCAGTAGTAATATTTTTAGTATATTATTTTTTATTGTATATTCATACATTAAGTATATAAATTTTTATACATATTAAATATATAAATATATATATTTAGTATACATAATATATATATTTATATATTACTTCTCTCTCTCCCTCCTCTCTCTCCTCTCTCTCTCTCCTCTCTCTCCTTTCTCTCTTCTCTCTTTCTCCTATCTCTCTCTCCTCTCTCTCCCTCTCTCTCTCCTCTCTAGAAAGTCACTAGAATGCCCGTTCTTGCAGTGTTTAAATACTACGTCATCTCCTGGCTTCGCGTCTCTCGTCACCATTGGTGTGAAGTTCTTTCACAAGTATCAGATCTGGTAAACATCTTTCCAAGGTCTTTCACAGCATGTTCTTTGAAGATGCTTGTTTCTTACTGCCTGATATATATATATATATATATATATATATTAGTTGAATAGTCCTCCCTACTTTTATTTTACCTCGCGTTCTAGGTGATAAACCATGACCAGGAAAAAGACCATGGCTTCCTCTGACGGCGGCACTCCAAAAAAGCCAAGGTGGTGGTGGAGGATGAGGAAGAGGCGGGGTTGGAGGATGAGGAAGAGGCGACTGTGACACTATCTGTGGAGAAGGACGCGCTGAAGAACGGGCATTCTGGATGTGCAAAGTGCTGCATCCGCAAGGACGGTAAGTGCTGGACCTGCTCCGAGCGCATTGGCAACAATAGCTCTCTCTCCCTCTCCTCTCTAGAAAGTCACTAGAAAGTCGTGTAAAATTACATGCTTCGGTTTGTCGCTAACAATAATCAATTACATGACATGTCCTAACAATAATCAATTACATGACAACTATATAATCTAGGGAGCTATTGTTCTGCCTTGTCCATCGTGGCGTACCCAGGGCATCGAATTGCGTGGGATGCTTCGCTTAACGTTCCTTATCTTGGTTGGATGGTCTATGAAAAGAGACATGTCGTTGAACTGGTTAAAATCCTCTAAATCAGATACACCATCAACTCCTATAGCTTGTTGTTTTCCAGGAAAAACTACATGTTTCGGTTTGTCGGTGCTTTTCTTCTCATTGTTAGAAATGATTTGTTCAGCATAGAAGACCTGTGCAGCATGATTAGCAAGGATCCATGGGTCATCTTTGTAACCTACCTTACTTAGATCAAGAACTCTGACCCCATAGTTCTCTACCGTGACATGTTTGTCTTCAACCCATTGACATCGGAAAACCGAGATCTGAAATGTACCATAGTCTAGTTCCCATATGTCCTCAATAAAGCCAAAATATGTAATAATCTCACCAGTTTCATCATCTATGGCCTCGCATCGAACACCACTGTTTTGTGACATGCTCTTTTTGTCCTTGGACTTGGTACAGAATGTGAATCCACTAATGTCATAGGTTTGCCATGTTGTGACCTGGCGTGATGGTCCAGATGCCAACCCCTTGATGGTTTTTTCTTCTATTGTTTCTCCACGTGGAATGTCCTTCACCATTAGCCATGTGTTGAACCGCTGCTTATGTTGCTTCATTACCCAATCAGCCGTATGCCCAGGATTTTGCTCGTGAAGCTCATTGATGTGTTGTTGGATAAATGGCTCTATTATCGCTAGCTGATGTAGGATGTTGTGATGTGCCTCAAGTACTGTATTGTAATCTGGTGGGATGAAAGATTTCCGTCCCATCCTCCCGCTTCCATACAATCTACCCTCGTGTCGTGACAGAGGCAGACCTATTTCAACCTGGTCTTTTAGGATACTATTGCAGAATGGACCTCCGGACTCAATGGCCTCTTTGGTATAGTACCCCTCTATCATGGATGCCTCGGGACGAGCACGGGTTGATACATAGCCATTCATTATTGACATGAAACGCTCGTACGTCCACATTTCATGCAAGTACATAGGACCCAATGCCTCTATTTGTGGCACCAAGTGCATCATAAGGTGCACCATAATATCAAAGAACGATGAAGGGAAACACATCTCAAACTGTGATATTGTCTCCACTGCGAATTCCTGAAGAGATGCCAACTCATCGCGGTCAATTACCTTTTGTGAAATTCTATTGAAAAAGTAGCACAACCGTATGATTGCCATCTTTAAAAACAAAGGATTTATAGCCCTTATGACAATAGGTAGGAATGTAGTCAGCATGACATGACAATCATGTGAGTTGGAGTTGGTGACTATCAGGTCTTTCATTGACACAATACTTCGTATGCTAGAGCACAATCCAGATGGGACTTTCAAATTCTTAAGCCAAACACACATCACATGTTTCTCATCTACATTGAGATTGTAGCTTGCTGCTGCGAGATGATACTTCCCATTTTCTTGAAGAACAGGATGTAGTTCCTTTTTTATGCCTAAATTTACCAAGTCCATGCGTGAATTGAGCCCTTCTTTTGTTTTGCCCTTTATGTCTAGCAAGGTGCCAATTATGCTTTCAAACATGTTCTTCTGAACGTGCATACCATCGATCGCATGCCGCACATCTAACTCTTTCCAGTAAGGCAAGTACTCAAAGAAAATAGACTTTTTCTTGGATATAGCCCCCGGAGCTGGTTTGGCATCCTTCCTTGTTTTTCCGTCTTTTGTCTTCTTCCCGAAAACAAACTTGATATTCCTGACTATTTCAAAAACTCTATGACCTTTATTGTTACCTGATGGAGCAGTAGAATGTAGTTCACCATTATTGTCAAAGTACTTATCCATCTTTCGCATGCGGTACCTGTGTCCTTCCAATAAAAAGCGTCTGTGCCTCATGTACACTATCTTCTTAGATGCAGTAAGGGACACGTAAGCAGTTTCATCAATGCATACTGTGCAGCCAACCTTTCCCTTAAACTGGCCTGATAATGTGAAGAGTGCAGGGTAATCGTTGATCGTAACAAAAATAATTGCTCTCAGCGTGAATGAATCTTTACGATACTCATCCAACATTTGAACACCCGTTACCCACAATATTTTCATATCCTCCATTAAGGGCTCTAAAAATACATCCATATCAACTCCAGGTTGTGTAGGTCTAGAAATAAGCATGGTTAGCAAAATGTACTTCCGTTTCTACATCAACCATGAAGAAAGGTTGTATATGGTAAGGATCACTGGCCATGTGTTATGCTTGCTGCTCCTTTCAGCAAATGGATTCATTCCATCAGTACTCAGTGCGAACCTAACATTTCTTGGTGTGGGGGATAGATATCCCCCGGGTCCACTAAAAGAGTAAAGGACCTCACGAAAGGCCCAAGGGCCCAATAAATCGTAAGGTCATTCTTTCGTGGGCCTGGGGAGAAACAACCAGCGAAGCAGAACGACATGAGGCCGGATTGGTACAAGCCCGGACGGCCCACAGCATCGAGCGAATGACCGCAACAGAGATCCGACTTTCCCGCGCTGGAGCCTCCATGCAACGAAGCCACGCGAGGATAAGTCGGCGAGGGCTACGTAGGGATAATCTCAAGAGGTTCACTATCTTTTAGCTACTTGTTGCTATCTTATCCACGTGTACTGCCCCACGGTCGAGTATATAAGGCCTAGGGGGCACCCCTTCAGAACGATCGACCCTTTACTTAGCCACCCACATCAACTCTCTGTATTCTCAATCCAGAGAGCTCTCTTGTAACCACATTCACCAAGCATACTCACCAGGACGTAGGGTGTTACGCATCTCTAAGCGGCCCGAACCTGTAAACCTCGTCCACTGCCCCTCGTGCGATCTGCACGAACCATTTTGCTACAGTTGTCAACACCGTCCTACTCCTAAAACACCTTGAGGGGCAACCCCGGGTGTGCGGTCGGACCCAAAACACCGACAGCTGGCGCACCAGGTAGGGGGTGTGTCGACAATCCAAGCTAGCTCAATGGCCGTCACCTTCTACAGCAAGATCACCCTGCGTCCCGGATCCGTGTTCTGCTTCGGAACAATCTCATTTGTAGCGGATGAAGAAGGAATTCTGCACCGTATCGCGGATCCGCCGAAAAAGAAGTCTCCCCCAACGAACTCCAAAAATACCGGAGAAGCGCAACCTTCAGCTCTCCAGATGAGAATCGTCTCCGGAAAGCCAGGGGCCGAGGGCTCGCTGACCCGGAGAACTCCACTGCCTACCTCTCCGACAAAAGAGTGGACACAGATCGCAAGGAAGAAGGTAACCGGGGAGAAGCAAGTGGTTCTTTTTTCCGTTCCTCATGCCTCAAAGGGGAACGGAAAGAAGGTCACCACGACAGCAGCACCATTCTACCCCGACGTCCTCCTCATCGGGAGAGCAGAGTCGCCTATCGTCTCCGACGACGAGCCGACTGTACCCGAGGAAGAACCGCCTCAACGAGAGTCCCGTCGACGGAGGAACCGGCGCAGGAACGTTCGACGACATCATGCGGCCGGAGAGCGGAATCCGGAACAGCCTGTCTCGTGAGACGAGGTCTCGGAGGTAGGAGAAACCCCAGAAGAACGCGTCTTCAGAGAACGAAGGAACTCCCGACGACGTGATCGCCGATGAGCTCAGGAACAGGTTGAGCAAGATGCAAGGCAGCGTCGGGAGAATCCATTCTTCGGGCGCAACCTGAACCCCGACTTCGCCCGAGCTATGAACACGCCGAGCGAAGTCGGAGGGGTACTGGCTCGGATAGCTGAGGGACTTCCTCGGACTCCTGACGCCGAGGGCTACCGACGACTGTTCACCCAGGCGGCCAACCATCTTCTACCGCTTGCTCACCCACCGAACGATCTACGACACGCCATCAACAGTCGCCGAGACGCGCGAAGCTCCATCAATGCTTCGCGCGAGCGGCGGCATGAGAACGAGATTCGCCGTCGGGAGGAGTATGACAGGGATCATGGCATCCCGACTCAGAGCCAAGCCACCAGAACTGAGTCGGCAACGGCCTCAACTAGCGGAACCACCCGGGGACGGTCGAGGAACCACAATCACAACTCCCCTCCCCGGGACAGACATCGTCCCCGACGACAGGAGGACACGTGCGGAGTGTCCGCTCTTACTCCGCGCCTTAGTGCCATCCAATGGCCTCCCAACTTCAAGGTATCCAATGTTGACAAATATGAACCTAAGCAGGATCCATGGGGTTGGCTAGCCGTCTACACCACCGCTGCTCGAGCTGCCGGGGCGTCCGAAGACGTGATGACCGCGTACTTACCCATTGTCCTTGGGCAAGACGCGCTGCAATGGCTGCGACATCTACCCCGACACTGCATCGACGTCTGGGGCGACTTCAGTCGACGCTTCACCGCCAACTTCCAGTCCCTCTCCGACAAGCCGGCGCAACCGTGGGACCTCAAATCCATCAAGCGCCGGGGGAACGAGACTCTCCGGTCGTACCTCAAAAGGTTTCAGACCATGAGAAATCGTATCCCCGAGGTCACGGAGGCGGCCGTGATCGAGGACTTCTACAGAGGATCCAATGACTCGGCTTTCGTCCGAGCCATACTACAGAGGGCACCGACTACCTCCGAGGAGCTGTTCCGGGAAGCCGACCTCTACATCACCGCCGACGAGCGAGCCCAGGACCTCATCGGAGGAGCAAAGCCCGCACCAGCAGCACCACGACGCGATACGAACCAGCAACCCGACAAACGATGGGAGAAGAGGCCTCGCGAAGAAGTGCACGCCGCCGGACCACCTGCCTCTCGCGCCCGAGGAGGACCTCGTGGAGGCGAACGCACGTTGGACGACATCCTCGACGCCCAGTGCCCGTACCACAAGGACATGCGCCACACTCTTCGTAACTGCCGAGACTTCAAGCATTCCGTCGGACACGGCCGACCCTTCCAACCTCTACCTCCTCCTCCGCCGAGGGGAGGACCAGATGAACCACGACAACCCCATCGGTAGGAGGAGGGAGGAGGAAGAGCTTTCCCACGCATTGACAGGGAGGTCAACGTCATCTTCGGTGGACACGGATCGCAGGAGAACAGAAGACAGCAAAAGCTCAACGATCGCCAGATACTGGTGGCGACCACCGGCCCTCCCGCCCCATACCGGTGGTCGGAGCACCCGATCACCTTCACTCGGGCAGATCAATGGCTCAACTTCGACCATCCGGGCAAATACCCGCTTCTCGTCGATCCGGTGATCCGAGAGAGCCGGGTGAAGAAGGTGTTAGTGGACGGGGGGAGCAGCATCAACGTCACCTTTCCCCGGACACTCCAAGGCTTGGGAGTTCACCTCAAAGAGCTCCACGAGTCGGACACTCCTTTCTTCGGCATCGTGCCGACGGAAGGGGAATACCCGCTGGGCCACATCTACATGCCAGTCACCTTTGGAACTCCGGAGAACTACAGAACCGAGTTCCTGAGGTTTGAAGTGGCGAACTTCGACTGCGGGTACAACGCCATCATCGGGAGGCCTGGATTGGCCAAGTTCATGGCCATTCCGCATTACACATACATGATACTGAAGATGCCAGGACCGCAAGGGATCATAACCGTGCGCGCCGACTTCCAAGGCGCCGCAGAGTGTTTCCGAGTGGCTATTCAAGCAGCCCTCACCGCCAAGCCATCGACGGCTCCCTCCACACTGGCGAACTCTAAGCCTGAGGAGGACCTCGCAGTACCGGCAAGCAAAGCTCAGACCGCAACCTCTATGCGGCCGACTGAAGAAACCAAGAGAATCAACCTGGGGTTCGCTGATGAGCGCAAGACGGCTATCATCAGCTCCAGCTTGGATGACAAATAGGAAAGCGCGCTCGTCCGGTTTCTGCAAGATAACCGAGATGTATTCGCATGGCAACCTGCGGATATGCCGGGAGTCCAAAGAGAACTGGCCGAGCACAAACTGAAGGTTTATCCCCAGGCAAGGCCGATTCGGCAAAAATTACGTCGTTTCACGCCCGACAAGAGAGAGGCCATTCGCACTGAGTTAGCTCGCTTGGTCACGGCTGGATTCATTAGAGAAGTGTTACATCCCGAGTGGTTAGCCAACCCTGTTCTTGTACTCAAAAAGAATAAAGTGGATTGGCGCATGTGTGTTGATTATACTGGCCTCAAGAAACACTGTCCGAAGGATCCTTTCGGTCTCCCGAGGATAGATCAGGTGGTGGACTCCACCGCTAGATGTTCTATGCTGTCTTTCCTGGATTGCTATTCTGGATACCATCAGATTAGTCTGGCAAAGGAAGATGAAGAAAAAACGGCATTCATTACTCAGTTTGGTGCTTTCTGTTATACCTCCATGCCGTTTGGCCTCAAAAACGCTGGAGCAACTTACCAGAGAGCCATTCAAACGTGCTTAGCCGATCACTGGGGCAAGCGTGTGGAAGCCTACGTGGATGATGTGGTAATCAAAACACAGGACTCAAAAAACTTCATCGAAGACTTGCAACTGGTTTTCAACAGTCTGAGGCGGTATAGATGGAAGCTTAATCCCGAGAAATGTGTTTTCGGGGTACCAGCCGGAAAGTTGCTCGGGTTTATCGTCAGCCACTGGGGAATTGAGGCTAATCCAGACAAGATTGAAGCTATCATGAAGATGGAAGCACCTCGATCGCAGAAGAAGGTTCAGCGACTTACTGGATGTATGGCAGCTCTAAGCAGCCAGTCGAGCAGTCTCTAACTCCTGGGCAACGGATTTTTTGGAAGCTTGGAGTTCTTTGATAATAGCATCCTTTGCTGGTATCAACTGCTTGAGCCGGGTTACCTCATCCATGGATTCCTGCAGCTTACAACGTTGGAGGTCTAATTCTTCCATGGTGAAGCGATGACTTCTCTCCAAGATAGTCAGCGAATTGCTAGAATCACGATACAACCTGTCAAGATTGTCACGAGAAGCAGCAAGGATACGCTTTTCTTCCAGCAAGCAAAAGTCAGTTCCTTCAAAAACCAAGCAAGTAATAGGAGCACAGCAAGGCAAGGCACAGTTTTGTATATTACCTTTTCAGAATCAAGCTGAGCATGAAGGGAAGAATTCAGGGCATTGGCGTCATCTAAAGCAGCAGAAACTTGACCCAGTTCAATTTGGCCCTGAGAGTACTTCTCCTCAAAGTCAGTGCACCGCTGAGCCAATTCAGCCAGATCTCGGGAGTGTTTTTCCTCAAGAATTGAAATCTGCCGAGTCACTCCTAGCGAGAGATAATCAAACAAAATGGGGTCAGAAGGTAAGGCAGTCCACAACGAAGGCAGAGAGAAGCAAAAAAGCACTAACCAGCATTGGTTGCCTCCAATTCAGAGACGCGACGTTGAAGTGACACTGGGTTCCAACGTGCAAGAGATGAAGCTACCTCCAGGGTGGAAGCACCCTGAAACCTCAGCTGGCTGGCCATCCCGTCCACCAAAGCCTGATGAGGAAAACATACGAGTGTGACGGCAGCAGTTCAGGCAATATAAAAGTCAAGTTAAAATACATCACAGTACCTAGAGGTTGGAGAAGAACGAAGGGATCCCCAAATCAGGAGAAATCAGTTGATAAGCAGATGTAAAGCCACCACCCGGAGCAGTTTGCAACGAATCAGCAGAGATCAACTCAGTACCTTCAACAGAGCCCAACACTCGTTCAGCAGGGGCGCTGCCCTCTAAAGCGATTCCCTGATCCAAATTCTGGGCTACCACCATACAGCCAGAGTGTGGAGGAGATCCCGCGTGAACGTCCATGGAGGTACAGGAAGGAGACCCTGCTCGGGCATCCTCGGGGGCTGGGTCATAGTTGGCACTGCCCATTTGAGCCGGATCATCCCCGGCAGTACCCTCGGGGGCAGGGCAGTGGCTTACACTCTCCACCCGAGCTAAGTCATCCCCGGCGACACCCTCGGGGGCTAGGCATATGACAGCACCACTCTTGAAGTCCAAGTTCTCTGCAATAACAACTTCTAAGGTTGATGGGCCCTCATCTACCTCCATAGGACCAGGACGATTCAAGTCAGTCTCCCGGCCCTCAAGATCGCGCTCTAAGGTCGACGAGGCACGGGATGACCTCAACCCAGCATCGGGCACGTCAGCACAAGCCTCCATTGCACCATCATCCACTGGCTCCGATAACAAGTCCTCTGGGACCATATCCTCAAGAGTTTGATCAAAGTTGGCCAGAGATAGTTCTCGTAGACCAATGAGGGCAGACAAAGCAGGAGAGGGAACTCCACTACTTTCACCACTGGCGATGAACTGCCGGCTGTTCTTTCGAGTCAAAGGAACCTCATTCTCCTCCCCCTCGTCATCCACAACGACAACACAAGCAGCACACCCATTGGGATCAGCAACAGGTGGAGCACCCACATTAGGATCGGTAGCAGTTTGGGTACACCCATTGGGGTCAGTTCCAGTAAGTCCAGTCGCAGGCATTTCTTCAGCAGCAGGAACTGAGGTACCAGCGTCCTCATCAAAACTGGATACTCGCCGGACGCGTCTTCTTTTCTTCTTTTGCTCATCAGCAGAAGGCTCAGGCTGATTGGTTCGGCTAAGGCGCCTCGGGCGAGTACTGACAGGTTTCTGAACATCCGAAGTTGTATCAACATCTAGGAGGGGCACTACTGCTAATGTACCAGCAGGAGCAGCGTCGGAGGAATCCTCAGTTAGCAGATCAAGCATGGCATTTATATCTGCATCACTAGGGTTCAGGGGCACCTCAAAATGGACTTGCCGTTCGTCATCAGGAATCTCCCCAAGCGAAGCAACCAAAGCACTGACTTCTTCAGCAGAGGGTCGCGCTCTAAGGCCCAAATTGCCATCAGTCACAGGTGGATTTGACACGAAAAGAGTGAAGGCTTTGGCAGGAGGCAAGTTCCAGGCCGAGTACGCCACCGGAGCACCAACATTGGACACCTTGCCCCTGAGAATCATTTCCAGTCGGCTCACCAAGTCTGCAGAAGGGATTCTCCTGTTGGTAACCCGAGTTGAGTCGGCTAGCCCTCGATACAGACAAGCTGGGTATACCCTATCTTTCAGTGGCTGAATGTTCTTGAAAACGAAGTCAGCGACCACAGCTTCAGCAGTTAGACCTCTCTCTTTCAGCAGTCCAACTTCAGCTAGCAACACACCCGCTTCATCTACCTCCTCATCTGTGGGAGACTCGGTCCAGCTTGGGGTGCGAACGTCTGGCTGTCTTCCCGACCGGGAAGGGAGAGAATTTCCATAATTATCGACTATGAACCACTCTAGACGCCATCCCTTAATACTGTCTTTAAGGGGAATCTCAAGATACTCAGTCTTCCGTCCGCGGCGCATCTCCAAACTGGCACCTCCGACCAACTGATGTTGTCCCCCGGCCATCCCAGGGCGACAATGATACAGGTATTTCCATAAGCCGAAATGCGGCAGCACGCCAAGAAAGGCTTCGCATAAGTGAACGAAGATGGAGATTTGCAGAATTGAGTTAGGGTTCAGATGGGTCAGGTTAATGTGGTAGAAATCAAGGAGACCGCGGAAAAAGGGAGAGATGGGAAGGCCAAGGCCGCGGAGAAGAAAAGGGGCGTAAACTACAGACTCGTGGGTATCCTCTGTCGGGACAGTAGTCCCGTGGCAAATCCACTAAGAACAGAGTTCCCGCGGAGGAAGAACCCCGATGGACACGAGGTGGAGGAGTTCAGCTTCGGAAATGATGGACATGTGGTTACCTGCAAAAGGCAACTGGCTGTTGGGATCGATTGGAGGAATCACCACAGCGGACGAGCTCGCGATCTTCCTCTTGGGCGCCATCTCTATTCTACCAGCGAGCAGAGTGGAGGCGAGCGGCAGAGAGGATTCGGAAGTGGGAATGCAAGAACTAGGGCACGGAAAGCAAAGGCGGCTAAAAGCGCAGCTCTTATGGGATATTCTCGAGCCAGATACCGTTTCAAAAAGTGCCCAGTCATCATCCGGCGGTTATTTCCAAAACCAGCGTGCCACGTGGTCACCCAGCAGTTATCCCCAGAACATCAATGCGCCACCTCATCACTCGGCCACCATCCTCAAAGTGGCTCGGGCGGCCTGCCGTCACTCGGCGTTGCTTCTAAAACGCTGTTTTCGTATTCAGTCGCTCGGCATTACTTCTAAAATGCCGACGTCGACCTCCAATTACTCGGCGTTGCTTCCAAAACGCTGATTTTGTACTCAGTCGCTCGGCATTACTTTTAAAATGCCAACGTCGACATGCCGTCACTCGGCGTTGCTTCTAAAACGCTGTTTTCGTACTCAGTCGCTCGGCATTACTTCTAAAATGCCGACGTCGACCTGCCGTCACTCGGCGTTGCTTCTAAAACGCTGATTTCGTATTCAGTTGCTCGGCATTATCTCTAAAATGCCGACGCCGACCTGCCGTCACTCGGCGTTGCTTCCAAAACGCTAATTTCGTATTCAGTCGCTCGGCATTACTTCTAAAATGCCGAAGCCGACCTTCAGTCACTCGGCGTTGCTTCTAAAACGTTGATATCATATTCAGTTACTCGGCTTTGCTTCTAAAAACGCAGACACAATCTTCAGTTACTCGGCAGTTACTTCTACAAGCGCCGACACCACCTACAAAGTTACTCGGCAACCATTTCAGAAAACATCAGTTCAATGCTCGAGTATTTCGCTTACTCTTTCAAAGGAATTACACTCACATGTAAACGGGGAAGTCATCAAAAGAGAAGCCAAACGTCATTCTTTCATTCAAAGGGAAGTTAATAAACTTACAAATCAACTCTTCGCGAGTTGATGCTCCCCTACTATTACTACATTACATTACTACTACTACACTACGCTATACTACTCTACATTACCACTACATTATTCTAACTATACTATACTATACTAATATCTAAGAAGACCAGTGGCGTCTAGCCACTGGCCATGCCCCTGCTGCCGCCGTCGCCCTTGGTGCTGCCCTTGCTGCTGCCGCCCTTGGTGCTGCCCCTGCTACCGCCGCTGTCACCGTCCCTGCCGCCGTCGCCGCTGCCCCTGCCGCTGCCGCTGCCGTCGCCGTCGCCACCGTCGTCGTCGTCGCCGTCGTCGTCGTCGTCCTCGTCCTCGCCGCCGCCGTCAGAGTCCTCCTCATCCGAGGAGTACTCCGACTCATCCGAGCCCTCGAGCCCGGAGCGCTCGACGGCCTGGATGTATGACCAGACTTCCGCGGCTATCCCCTGGGAGTCGTCCGAGTCATCGGACGACGCCGGGGGAGAGACGGGAGCCGGAGTTCCCTCGGACTCGGAGAACTCCTCCTCCGAGTATTCCGAGTCACCGAAATCCTCCGATGGAGGAGTCGGTTCGCGCTTGCGCTTGTTGCTCTTGCCCATGGCGGAAGCAGACGGGAGAGAAGAGAAGGAAGCAGTAAAGAACAGCGAAGAGATGTGAAAAAACCAGAGGGGCAACGACGTTATTTATAGAAGGGAAAGGCAACCGCTCACCTCCAACCGCGGTCACTGAACAGTCGCAAAGCATTCAATAAGCATTTCCACCCGTCTGGAGACACGTCAGGCGGCTGACGCCGTTTCATGCAACACTACACCCATTGGGACTCCAGTCAACAGTGCAAAGGATATGATTACACTCGCCGTCCCATCACATTACTACTCAGAAGCAGCGTGCTAAAACACTCAGCGTACCAAGCCGTCCCTTGCCCACACCCATTGGGGGGGGGGACGCCCAGGAATTATCAGTATATTTTTCAAAATGGTCACATCTGTGCAGGGCACGCAGTGAATGCCTCAAGACAAAAATGAGATATCAACGAGAGTTAGAGGGAAGCCAAATATAGCCAGTAGAGTGCAAAATATGGTCGACAGACATGACTTGAAGACTAGACAGAGAACGTCCATCAAATGTCCAATCAGTCACAGAGCAAATAAATTACACTACCTAGCAAGATACGGATGGATTGCGAACTCGGCTGCAAAAGACAAAATACATGCTGACCTCTGAAGCATAATATTGATGACATAGCGCGGATGACATCATGCCAACTTTTTTACAGGCAGAAAGGATAATCTTCAGCAAAAGGACATAAAAAGAAGACCTTCGAGTGAATTATCCTCAAAAATCCATTTGAAGGTCGGGGGCTACACCCATTGGGTGCACCTCCGGTGCACCCCATGGATTATCATTCCAAGCCGAGATAGAGCCGATTTCTAAAGCGTGGGACTAGATTAAAGAAGCCAACCCTCAACCAAAATGAAGGAACACAAATGGAAATAATCCCTACTGAAGACCTTCGAGTAGATTATTTTCTAAAATCTACTCGAAACTCGGGGGCTACACCCATTGGGTGCACCTCTGGTGCACCCAATGAAGTTCAGAATCCTACAAATTGGAATGTCGACCTCTAAGGCACAGACACGAAACTAGGCTTTGGTCAACGAGTGATCGGAGCAGGAGAAGACAACAGGAAGCCATCTTTCTTCAAATTACCTGCAAGCTGGACCTGGGATCTTCGGGTTGATTACCTCTAAATTAACCCAAAGATCGGGGGCTTGTGGGGGATAGATATCCCCCGGGTCCACTAAAAGAGTAAAGGACCTCACGAAAGGCCCAAGGGCCCAATAAATCGTAAGGTCATTCTTTCGTGGGCCTGGGGAGAAACAACCAGCGAAGCAGAACGACATGAGGCCGGATTGGTACAAGCCCGGACGGCCCACAACATCGAGCGAATGACCGCAACAGAGATCCGACTTTCCCGCGCTGGAGCCTCCATGCAACGAAGCCACGCGAGGATAAGTCGGCGAGGGCTACGTAGGGATAATCTCAAGAGGTTCACTATCTTTTAGCTACTTGTTGCTATCTTATCCACGTGTACTGCCCCACGGTCGAGTATATAAGGCCTAGGGGGCACCCCTTCAGAACGATCGACCCTTTACTTAGCCACCCACATCAACTCTCTGTATTCTCAATCCAGAGAGCTCTCTTGTAACCACATTCACCAAGCATACTCACCAGGACGTAGGGTGTTACGCATCTCTAAGCGGCCCGAACCTGTAAACCTCGTCCACTGCCCCTCGTGCGATCTGCACGAACCATTTTGCTACAGTTGTCAACACCGTCCTACTCCTAAAACACCTTGAGGGGCAACCCCGGGTGTGCGGTCGGACCCAAAACACCGACACTTGGTTCATCGGCAAAGTCTCGGTGGTTCTCATTGAAATCTTGCCACTGCTTCCCATCGGCTGGATGTCGAAGCTTCCCATCGTTTTTGTGCTCATCAGAAGCATGCCAGCTCATAAGTTTGGCATCCTCAGGGTTAGCGAACAAACACCTCAATCGATCGACGACGGGGAGGTACCACATCACCAAAGGAGGAATCTTTTTGAGCGCATAATAGTCAGCTTCTTCTTTTTCTTTGCTCGTGGATTTTGAAGTCTTCTTTTTGGCTTTCTTTCGCTTCTTCCCTTTAGACACAGATGCAACACACTCTTCCTCTCGATAGTCTTTATTCGTCTTGTACCTACTTGCACCACACTTTGGACGGCTCTCCAAGTCTTTATAATCATCACCTCGATAAAGGATACAGTGATTTCTACACGCGTGGATCTTCTCCACGCCCATAGTGAGTGGACTGATTAGTTTCTTTGCATAGTACGTGTTAGCAGGCACTTTGTTCTCCTTTGGAAGCATGTCTGCGACAATACTCAAGAACGCATCGAAGCCAGCATCAGACAGACCATATCTAGCTTTTAACATCAACAGCTTTAACACAGACCGAAGCGTTGTGAACTCTTTGGTACAGCCCTTAGACTCGTCGTACAAAGGCTCTTCTGCTGCCTTCTTCAGGGACCCCATACCTTTCATGAAGAACATCGATGGATCTATATGACGACGCAACATTGCCTCTAACAACTCTGCATCTTCCTCGTCCATAACATTTGGCAGAACATGGGTTCTTTCACGTTCATTTCCTCCGGCGTAACCATGATCAGTAACATTTGGCACTACATGTTCGCTCTGTGGAAGAGGTTGTTGTGTCTTGTGAACGAACTGAAAGCTGTCGTCGATGTTCGCAGGGTTTCCAGCTGTATAAGGCGAAGAGCTACCCACTCCATGCTTTGTCCAAATTATGTAATCCTTCACAAATCCTCGGCATACCAGATGAGATATGATTTGTTCTGTGTCATCAAATACAACAGCACTTTTGCAGTCCATGCATGGACAATATATGTGCTTTGTCTTTGTTCTCCAAGCATGGTTCGTAGCGACAACAATAAACTTATGGACCTCAGATATGTATGATGGATCTAGCCTTCATAAGTTATACATCCAGGATATCCTCTCCATCATCACCTGTAAAAAAAGTAACATAAAACACACAAGACACACAAATTGGCAAGAGAAACATATACCAATATTTCCTAACAACTAAATATATCATGGATAAAGAAAATTGGCAAAAGAAACATGAACAACCTTTCTTAGCGACCTTCTTCCAAAAAATAAAGATCAAAACCTCCCCTTATATTTTGTGAAATCTGGCCTTCCAATAAAAGTTGGGCTGCACGCGAGCTACACAGTTTTTGTCGGGAAGGATGAAGCATAGGCGGTTAGATCGATTAGGCAACCTAACTACTTTATCTCTAACACATGGTGAAACCGTAGATCCAAAATGTGGCTAAAATGGAGGAAAAATGAACAAAATTTGGCAAAAGAAACATAAGCCAAACTTTCCTAGCAACTAATAAACAAAAAATCATAATACCCAAACCTATCTCTAATACATGGTGAAAGCCTAGTTTCAAAATGTAGTTAAACTTGAGCAAAAATGAACAATAATTGGCAATTGAAACATAATATGTGTCATGGATAAACTTATTTGAGAACTAAACATGAAAAAGGAGAGGGAATAGACAAAATCTAACCATCTTAAGCAACCTCATTTGAGGAAATAGAGAAAATAACCTAGCTATACTCTTCTCTCTCATATGTAAAACCCTAGATCCAAAATGTGGCTAAAATTGAGCAAGAATAAACAAAAATTGACAAAGAAACATAAACCAACCTTTCTTATCCACTTTCTTCCAAAAAATGAAGACCAAAACCTCCCCCCTTGTATTTTGTGAAATCTGGACCTCCAAAATCGCCTCCAATGGAAGTTGGCTGCGAGCTACAACTCCTGTCGGGGGAGGAAGAGTGGTATTTATAACAGATAGTTCACTGGCGGTTGGCTTGAAAAACTGCCAGTGGAAACTTATTTCCACTGGCGGTTCTCTTAACACAACCGCCAGTGGAAATAGGATATTTCCACTGGCGGTTGTGTTACACCAACCGCCAGTGGAAACTAGATTTTCACTGGCGGTTCGGTTACACCAACCGCCAGTGGAAATATCCTGGCGGTTGTGTTAAGATAACCGCCAGTGGAAATAGGTTTCCACTGGCGGTTCCCAAGCCGGGCCCACCTGGTTTTTTTACTAGCGCGCGGTAACTGAAACAGCCAGTGATAATTTATGGGTGCCGCAGGCTTTGAGCTCTTTTCTACTAGTGCCAACCATGGGCGGTAGATGCAGTCACGACTTGCCTCAGACCAACCCTGGGCGGGAGACGCAATCACGACGCGCCCGAGGCCAACCCCGGTCGGGAGACGCAATCACGATTCGCTCGAGGTTAACCTCAGGCGGGAGATCCAGTCACGACTCGCCCAAGGCCAAGCCCGAGCGGGAGACACATTCACGACACGTCCGAGGCCAACCACGGGTGGGAGATGCAGTCACGACTCGCCCGAGACCAACCCTGGGCGGGAAATGCAGTTACTGTTCGCACGAGGCAAACCCTGGGTGGGAGATGCAGTCACGTCTCGCCCGATACGAACCCTTGGGGAGACGCGGTCATGCCTCGCCCGAGGCCAACCTTGGGTAGGAGACGCAGTCACGATTCACCTGAGGCCATCCCTGAGGGGCGATGCAGTCACGACTTGCCCGAGGCCAATCCCAGGCGGGAGACGCAGTCACGACTCGCTCGAGGCCAACCCCGGGCGGGATATCTAGTCCCCACTCGCCCGAGGACAACCTCGGGTGGGAGACGCAATCATGACTCGCTCGAGGTTAACCTCGGGCGGGAGATCCAGTCACGACTTGCCCGAGGCCAACCCTAGGCGTCAGACGCAGTAACGACTCGCCCGAGGCCAACCCTAGACGAGAGACCCAGTCATGACTTACCCAAGGCCAACCCCGGATGGGAGACACAGCCACGACTCGCTCGAGTCTAACTCAGGGCCAGAGACATAGTCATGACTTGCCCAAGGCCAACCCTAGGTGGGAGACGCGGTCACGAATCGCCCTAGGACAACCCCGGACAAGCATCATATTTTCAACTCGCCCGAGGGCATCTCGGGCGATGCTCCGTAAGATGTCGAACTCCACCAACCAACTCTGCAAGGCAGACCAGTTGACCAACTCTCTGTCGATCAAGGTCCAAAGGCGGATTAGCTTACCAACTCTCTACCGACCAACTCGCTTGAGGCTACCCTGTGCGAGAGACACAGTCACGACTTGCCCGAGGCCAAACCCGGACGAGAATGCAGTCACGACTTGCCCGGTGGGAGATGCAGTCACGACTCGCCTGAGACCAACCCCGAGCAGGAGATGCATTCACGACTCACGCGAGGCTAACCTTGGGTGGGAGACGCAGTCTTGACTCGCCTGAGGACAACCTCTGGCGTGAGATCCAGTCATGGCTCACCCATGGCCAACCTTGGGCGACAGACGCAGTCACGACTCACCCGAGACCAACCTCAGGCGAGAAACACAGTCATGACTTACCCGAGGCCAATGCTGAGCAGGAGACGTAGTCACGGCTTGACAGAGGCCAACCCCGGACAAGCAGCACATTTCTGACTCACCCGACGGCATCTCAGGCGATGATCCAGAAGGTACCCAACTCTGCTGACCAACTCTGCAAGGCAGACCTATTGACCAACTCTCCGTCGACCAAGGTCCAAAGGCAGAATGACTGACCAACTCTCCACCGACCAACTCGCCTGAGACCAACCTCAGGCGGGAGACGTGGTGTAGCATCCCAAAAATTCAAATCTTGAAAATTTCTCAAACTCCCTCTAAATTCAAAATGAATTTCAGATTTCATTTCAAAATGTTTGTTTGCAAGTTGATATCAACAAATAAATTATAGTGGTCCATATTCTCTCCAAAATTCTCCTCAAAATATCCTACAAATATTTCCCCAGTGATCACCCTCAAATTCTTTTCAGAAATACTGCCCAGATATTCCTGAGTAATCCCCTTCAAGTTCTTTCCAGAAATACTGTCCAAATATTCCACCGATATATCTCCAGGTATTTTCCTCTTGAGAAATACCTTCAGAATCAATTTTCAAGTCCCTATAAATATTTTCTTCATAACTTTCCTCATGCTCATACGTATACGTATGCCTCCAGTGTCATACGGTGAGCTCTACAAGTTAATCTCACTTATACAAGACAAATACATGCTAATCTCCCACTAATCCTCTCATCCTCCCAATAATCCTCTCATCCCTCCCCCCTAATCCCCCACCATGGCTATAAATAGAGGGGCAAGGGCCTCCTCTCATCCCACCCCAAGCCATTTCATGGCAACTCTCCCCCCGCCACACACACCCACTCCATGTTCCACACAAGCACACACTAGCACAAGGATCGTTCGGTCATTCTTTGATCGTTCGTCCACCTGTTCTTAGTTTGTTCGTTCATTCGTCCGTTCGTCCGATCGTTCGATCGTTCGTCCGTTTGTTCGTCCAAATAATCCTTGTTCAGCCATTATGTTGCCGAAATTCCGATCGTTCATCGTTCGTTCATAGTTCCTATTCATCGTTCATCGTTCGTTCATAGTCCCTATTCATCGTTCGTCCAGATAATCTGTGTCCTGCCGTTATGCTGCCGAAATTCTGATTGTTCGTTCGTCCGATCATTCGATCGTTTGTTCGTTCATAGTTCCTATTCATCATTCATCGTTCGTTCATAGTCCCTATTCATCGTTCGTCCAAATAATCTTTGTCCTGCCGTTATGCTGCCGAAATTTCGATCGTTCGTTCGTTCGTTCGTCCAATCATTCGATCGTTCGTTCGTTCGTTCATAGTTCCTATTCATCATTCATCGTTCGTTCATCGTCACTATTCATCATTCATACGACTATTCACCATCACTATTTACCATTACTATTCATCATTACTGTTCATCGACACTATTCATCATCGTTGCTATTCATTGATGGTATCTATAATTACTTTTTCACCGTCACTATTCATCATTACTATTCATCGATCATCCGATCACCCCAAAATTCTTTTACTCATCCATCATGTTGTCCAGTCTACCTAAGACCATATTCCAGTCATACGAACTCCGGTGACTGTGATTTTCCTTCCAGTAGGGAGCTTCTCATCTGGTCACCCATCCTAGGTTTCTCCAAGTTGAGCATGCTTAACTTTGAGATTCCTTTGAACCAGGCTTCCAAACTCAGATTCCAATAATTCTTGTTCCTAAATTCTTATCAAACTATTCCCTATCCAACCATGTCATCCCTTAAGCATGGTCCATATTCCAGAAAACTCCCAAAATACTCTTGTCCCATATTCTGCCTATAACTCTCATGTTCATACTAAGTCAGACGATTCATTTGTCGCTATTCTCACCAACAGTGAACTTCACTGTGCTACACACACATACACTCAGCTATAAATACATCCAGCTACCCTCTCCCTCTCCACACACACTCAACACCCTCAGCCAAGGCAAACACCCCACCCACTCAGTTACTCCGCTCTGCCGGCTACACGCATAGTGTCACTTCGCCTCCAGTCCACCCTCCTGGTAAGCACCTCCGCTCCACCACCAATAATATCACAACACCACATGACACAGATTCTACTCAAGACTCTACCCATCCATATATCGCTATTCTGACCACTATACTAAATATTTGTTGGTATACTTGCTGGTTTGTATGTTTGCTTGTTCATGTTGCATAGTTACCGGAGCATTCATGCCATCTCGTGGAGGCCAGATCTACAAGTCTACGCTAGGCGGTGGAGCCAGAAACCAGTTCCGCGAGCTCCCCTTCCCCCTTCGCCGGAGAAGCACGACAAGCTCACTAGATCCCTTTGATGCATAAATTACCTATGTTTTACAACCACAACCCTCAGTCTGTTATTTTATGCATGATATGATTTTGAGACAAGTTATTATGGCCACCCAGCCGCTTGCCGCAATCAATCCTTGATATATTTGTTACAAATGATTTGAGAAAAGGTGTGAGTTTTCAAAAGAAAATGCTTTTCAAAATGTGTATGATGAAGGGTTTTCACCCTTATCACCTTTGAGTAGGGATGATCAGGGACTCCCTGGTTTAGGGGTGGGCCTAAGGTGATGGCTCAGCTGGTTTAGGCATGAGCAGAAGGATTGTCCCCTCATATAAGGACCGGTTTGTCATCCTTCACTACCTGTACTCGTGATAAGTACAACCACTCGAGACTGTGTGGGCAGTCACTCAATCTGAACTCATACGGTTCAAACCCAGGGTTATGAAGGCTGGGGAGCACCGAGAGGATAAGGAGGGGGAATGTTTTGTCCGGTTTGGGCATGGCGGTGGCCTGACTCCTTCCGGTATAACCGTTAAGGTAGGGAAGTGCGAGGAAAGAAAGAGATTCAGATTCGGGTCTCACTAGCTATGAGATCGCAGAGCCGGACTAGTGGGTAAAGTGTACACCTCTGCGCAGAGTTTTAAACCTATTCGAATAGTCTGTGTCCACAGGAATGGACGAGTCTGGTGTGGTATGACAATTAGTGTTTTGTTTTTTTTAAAAAAAGCTACTTTTGAGAAAAGTGATTTTTAAAAGGTCCGACGGTTGAGCCGTGAGCTATGGTGGACGGGAAGTCAAGTGGTTGTTGTTGAAAATGAAAACCAGTGGGAAACTGCTGAGATACTTGGATGGTTTAGTCCATGGGATTTTGTTCTATATTGAAAAACTTCCTGCTCCTTTGGGAGAGGATGCGCTTTGAAAAATACAAAATGTTTACAAAACAACCCTGCATAAAATATTGTTGTTTCTGCAAAATGTCCTGAGCTCCACATATTCCATGCATTATATCTGATTTCCCCATTCCGCGGGTGAAGGTGGGCTACTGAGTACGTTTGTACTCACCCTTGCTTATTTGTTGTTTTTAGAAAAAGGAGATCGGGTAAGAGTTACGACTGTTCCCAACCTTGTCTGTGGCTGTTGGACCACTGATTTGCTTCGCTGCGTATATCAGGCTACTTCAGCCCCACTCTGATGATATGTCCCGAGATGTGGACCAACTCTTAAAGTTGATCGCCACCTTTATAGGTTTGTCTCATTTAAGCAGATCTGGAATCATCTGTTGTATAAATGTGTTTACTAGCCTCCTGGGACTAGTAATTGTATCACATTTGAGTCCCAAAGGATTAGGGCGCTTCACGTGGTCACGACTTGCCCGAGGCCAACCCCCAGGCGGGAGACGCCATCATGACTCGTCCGAGGCCAACCCCAAGCAAGAAGACATGGTCATGACTCGCCCAAGGCCAACACCTGACAAGCAGCGCATTTTCGACGCGCCTGAGAGCATCTAGGGCGATGCTCCAGAAGGTGCCCAACTCCACCGACCAACTCGCCTGATTCCACCCTTAGGCAGGAGACACAGTCACAACTCGCTAGAGGCCAACCCCAAGTGGGAGACACAGTCACAACTCGCCCAAGGCCAACCCCGGGCGGAAGATACAGTCACGACTCGCCCGATGCCAACCCCAGGTGGGAGGCGTAGTCACGACTCGCTCGAGATTAACCTTGGGCGGGAGATCCAGTCATGACTCACCCAAGGCCAACCCTAGGCGAGAGTCCCAGTCACGACTCACCCGAGGCTAACCCCCAGGTGGGAGACGTAGTCATGACTCACCCGAGGCCAACCTCGAGCGAGAAACACTGTCATGGCTTGCCCATGGCCAGCCCCGGACAAGTAGCACATTTTTGGCTCACCCGAGGGCATCTCGGGCGATGCTCTAGAAGGTGCCCAACTCCACTGACCAACTCCGTAATGTAAACCGGTTGACCAACTCTCCACCGTTTAAGGTTCAAAGGCGGATCGACTGACCAACTCTCCACCAACCAATTCACTCGAGGCCAACCCCAGGCAGGAGACGCAATCACAACTCGCCTGATGGAAACCTTGGGTGGGAGATCCAGTCACGAGTTGCTCGAGGCTGATCCCGGGCGGGAAATGCAGTAATGACTCGCCTGAGGCCAGCCCCAGGTAGGAGATGCAGTCACGACGCGCCCAAGGCCAACCTTGGGTGGGAGACACGATCATGACACGCTCGAGTCTAACCCCAAGTGGGAGATACATTCACGGCTCCCCGAGGCCAACCCTAGCTAGGAGACGCAGTCACGTCTCACCCGAGGTGAACCCCGGGTAGGAGACATAGTCATGACTTGCCTGAGGCCAACTTTGGGCAGGAGACACAGTCACAACTCGCTCGAGGCCATGCTCGGGGGGAGACACAGTCATGACTCGCCCGAGGCCAATCCCGAGTGGGAGATGCAGTCCCGACTCACTCGAGGCCAACCCCGGGCAGGAGATATAGTCCCAACTCGCCCAAGGCCAACCTCGAGCAGGAGACGCAATCACGACTCGCTCGAGGATAACCTTGGGCGGGAGATCCAGTCATGACTCGCCTGAGGCCAACCCCGGACTAGAGACACAATCATGACTTAACCGAGGCCAATCTCGGGCGGGAGACCTAGTCCTGACTCAATTGAGGCCAACCCTGAATGGGAGACACGATCATTACTCACCTGATTCCAACTCTGGGCCAGAAACACGGTCACGACACGCCCGAGGCCAACCCTGGGTGGAAGACGCAGTCACGACTCGCCCGAGGCCAACCTCGGACAAGCAGCACATTTCGACTCGCTCAAAGACATCTCGGGCGATGCTCCAGAAGGTGCCCAACTCCACTGACCAACTATGCAAGGTGGATCGGCTGACCAACTCTCCACTGACCAAGGTCTAATGGTGGACTGACTGACCAACTCTCCATCGACCAACTCTCCTGAGGCCACCCCGGGCGCGAGACGCAGTCATGACTAGCCAGAGGCCAACCTCGGACGGGAGACACGGTCACGACTCGCCAAAGGCCAACTCCGGGTGGGAGATCCAGTCACGACTCGCTCAAGGCCAACCCTGGGCAATAGACACAGTCATGACTCGCTCGAGGTTAACCTCGGGCGGGAGATCCAGTCATGACTCGCCCGAGGCCAACCCTAGGTGACAGACCTAGCCACGACTCGCCTGAGGGCAACCCTGGGTGGGAGACGTAGTCACAACTCGCCGAAGGCCAACCTCGAGCGAGAAATGCGGTCATGACTCGTCCGAGCCAACCCCGAGCGGGAGACGTAGACATGGTTTGCCTAAGGCCAACCCCGGACAAGCAGCGTATTTTCTATTCACCCGAGGATATCTTCGGCGAGGCTCTGGAAGGTGCCCAACTCAGTCGACCAATTCTGAAAGGCGGACCAGTTGACCAACTCTCCAACGACCAAGCTCCAAAGGCGGACCGGCTAACCAACTCTTGAAAGGGAAATGTGCCCTTGGGCCATTTCTATAAATGTTTTGGTGATTAGATGCCCAACACAAAATACGTTGGTTCATAAGTGCTAAGATGCAAATCAAAGAACAAGGTATGTCTCCGGCCTTAGTAAATTGCTTTTGAGTACTAACATATTTATCTAAGTGCCAGGAATATAGCCAAGAAAACTGGAATTGAACTGAAGAAGTTTTGGCTAAGTTCAGCCAAAACAGCACCAGCGTGTGGTGCACCGGACTATCCGGTGGTGCACCGGACAGTGTCTGGTGCCCAGGCTGGCCTGGCGGCGAACTCGTCGCTCTCGGGAAAAAGCGAAGGCGCCATGGCTAAAAAATCACCAGACTGTCCGGTGTGCACCGGACTGTCCAGTGCGCCAACGGCGCCCGCGGTCAACGATCGGCTAGTCACATCGGACTATCCAGTGTGCACTGGACAGTGTCCGGTGCACCAATGGGACCGAGCATCCAACGGTCGGCTGCGCCCAATAAGGAAGGAGATCGGGCACCGGACTGCTACTGTTCATGTGCGGTGGTGCACCGGACTGTCCGGTGCGCCACCTGACAGAAGGCAAAAATTTCCTTCCAATTGGATCTCCAACGGCTCCTAGCTATCTTGGGGCTATAAAAGGGACCCCTAGGCACATGAAGCAGTACACCAAGCATTCTCTGAACATCCTAAGACACCTAGACTCTGCCACCACGCATTTGGATCATTGTGTTAGAGATTTGAGCACCGTTTGAGTTATGAACTCCTTGCGCCGTGTTTTGTGCTCAAGTCTTGGCTTGTGTGCTTGTGTTCGCTGCAAATTGAGTCTTGCGTGTGTTGCTTTCCCTCCCTTACTCTTGTTCTTCTCTTGTGATCAACTTTGTAAGGGCGAGAGGCTCCAATTTGTGGAGATTCCTCGCAAACAGGAAAAGTATACTGAGAAATAAAACCGTGGTACTCAAAGTTGATCATTGGATCACTTGAGAGGGATTGAGTGCAATCCTTGACTGAAGGAGGTCACCACAATGTGGAGTAGGCATTAGCTGAACCACGGGATAAAACATCGTGTCTCTTATGTTGCTTTTCACTATGATTGATTTCTTCTCAAGAGCTCGCTCTATAGCAACTTGGTTTAATCTAACTAACATTTTATAAACCAAGTTTGTGCTATTAGTGTTGAATTTTGCAGGATCACCTATTCACCTCCCTCTATGTGCTCTCAACTCTCCCCCGACCAACTCGCCCGAGGCCAACCCTAGGCAGGAGATGCAATCATGACACACCCGAGGCCAACCCGAGGTGAGAGACGCAATCATGACTCACCCAAGGCCAATCACAGACAGGAGATCCAGTCACGACTCACAAGAAGCCAACCTCGGGCGGGAGATGCAATCATGACTCGCTTGAGGCCAACCTCTAGTGGGAGACGCAGTCATGACTCGCCCGAGGCCAACCCCAGGCAGGAGATGGAGTCACGACTCACCCGAGGCCAACCCCAGATGGGTGACGCAATCACGACTCGCCCGAGGCCAACCCCGAGTAGGAGAGGCAGTTACGACTCGCCCGAGGCCAACCCCGCATGGGAGATCCAGTCATGACTCGCTTGAGGCCAACCCTGAGCAGGAGACACAATCATGACTCGCCTGAGGCCAACCTTAGGCGGGAGATCCAGTCAAGACTCGCCCGAGGCTAACCTAGAGTGGGAGACACATTCACAACTCGCCCAAGGCCAACCTCTAGCAGGAGACACAGTCAGGACTTTCCCAAGGCCAACCCTGGGCGAGAGATGCAGTCATGACTCGCCCAAGGGGAGATGCAGTCACGACTCACACGATGCTAACCCTAGGCAAGAGACACAGTCATGACTCGCCCGAGGGCAACCTCAGGCGAGAGATCTAGTCACGACTCGCCCGAGGCCAACCCTAGGCTGGAGACACAATCACGACTCGCTCGAGGCCAACCTCGGGTGGGAGACGCAGTCAAGGCTCGCCCGAGGCCAACCCCGGACAAGTAGCGCATTTCCAAATTGCTCGAGGGCATCTGGGGCGATGCTCCAGAAAGTGCCTAACTCCATCGACCAACTCTGCAAGGCAGACCAGCTGACCAACTCTCCACCAACAAAGGTCCACAGGCGGACCGGCTAACCAACTCTCCACCGACCAACTTGCCTAAGGCCACCCACGGGCAAGAGACACAGTCGCGACTCGCCCGAGTCCAACCCCGGGCGGGAGACGCAGTCATGACTCGCCCGAGACCAACCCCGGACGGGAGATCTAATAACGACTCACCCGAGGCCAACACTGGGTGGGACATATAGTTACGACTCGCTCGAAGTTAACCTCGGCTAGGACATCTAGTCACGACTCGCTCGAAGCCAACCCTAGGCAGGAGACGCAGTCACGACTCTCCCAAGGCCAACCCCGAGCGAGAGATGCAGTCATAGCTCACTCGAGGCCAACCGCGGACAAGCAGCACATTTCTGACTCGCCCAAGGGCATCTCGAGCGATGCTCCGAAAGGTGCCCAACTCTGCCGACCAACTATGCAAGGCGGACTGGTTGAGCAACACTCCACCAACCAAGGTCCAAAGGCAGACCGGCTGACCAACTCTCTACTGACCAACTTGGCGGGAGATGCAGTCACGACTCACCCAGCGGAAGATGTCGTCACTACTCGTCCAAGGCCAACCACGAGTGGGAGAAGTAGTGACGACTCGCCTGAGGTAATCTTGTTACGATTTGCCCAAGGCCAACCCCAGGCGGGAGACATAGGCACAACTTGCTCGAGGCCAACCACGGGCGAGAGACAAAGCCATGACTGGCCCGAGACCAACCCCGAGTGGGAGACATAATCACAACTGGCCTGAGGCCGACCTCGGGTGAGAGACATAGTCATGACTCGCCCGAGGCCAACCTCTAGCGGGAGACGAAGTCAAGACTCACCCGATGTCACACCCGGATTTAAGGGGTAAACCCGGGTGCGTCTCATATATGCGCCAAAGAAGAACAACACATATAATGACCAAGTGTATATAGATAAATGTCACAAACATTATTACATAGCGGAAGTGTCTTACAAAAATAAATGATAACAATAAAGCAAACTAATATTATTCCTTAGCGCCAATAAGCTGACTAGGAGACGCCGCCTAGACTTCATCGTACTCCTCATAGTAGTCCTCCTCCTGGGCTACCTGCTCTTCACCTGTGGGAGGGGGGTTATATATCACAGGGGTGAGCTCACAAAAGATCATAGCTCAACAAGTTGTGGGGAATAATGTGCATGAACTCACCAAAGGTGAGAGCTCATGTGAAGTGTAAGACTGATCAACAAATAATGATTAAAGCTGAGCATTGCTTTTAATAAGTTGGTCAAATTTTATTAGCAGTTACTAAATGCAAGTGCATACCAACCCAAAGTAATAATAGATCAAATTCATAATAAAACCACAATGTGATGCAAATGACAAATTAAATTTAATTCCATAAGTTAATCATGTGAGGGTCCGAGCCGCTCATGACCGTGAGCACGACTGATATATCAGTTTTACACTCTGCAAAGGTTGCACATCTTTGCCCACAAGTCATGTTACCCATCTGCCCCGGGTTGTACGGGCCCCATACACCTCTACCAAGGAAGCGAGGCACGGTAACACTACGAGGCCTTTACAAAGTTCCACTAGCTTCAGAAAACCCGCTACGGTTTCTGAGGAACGCAATATAGGAATCCCCGTCAAAAAAGTCATCTCAGCAAGATGAACCCGAGAACCTCCCCATACCAACAACTCCCCTACCGTCCTTGCCTGCTTCGGGTAAGGTAGTCCTCCACTAGCTTTCCTAATTAGTTAGCCAAGGGTGTCCCATACCACCCTTGCGGTAGCACTGTTTTCCCGGGTGGTTCTCCATGTTCCTATTAACATAATGATCTTATCATGAACAGTAAATAACTCATTTGTAATAAAAGCATGATCAGGAATAATAAGTATCTTAACACCCAAAACCACATAAAGTCATAGCATGTACTACCCAAAAAGTTCAGTGGTAAACAAGGTATAAAGATGACCAAACTAGGGTGAGCTATTGGGTCCCAACAAAATTAACCTATGCAGATCATAATAATTAACAGGAACATTACTGCGTGAAGAAAAGTGATCAAGGGCACAACTTGCCTTCAACGAGCTCCTGCTTAGTATTTCCACCTGCTGAGCACCGGGATCCTTAGTTGCTTGCTCGTCTACTCACAAAAATACAAAAAACATGGTACAAGAGAAATTAATATCACACCAAACATGAGAACATACTGCATAATAATATTCTATGTATCGTAACGAGATTGTAGGTTCGAGAACCACTAAATTTGGAGTTAAGGTTAAAGAGTTATGATTTTATAAAGATTTAAGTGTTGGATATAAGAGAAATTAAGTGCCTAAATCTAACCTATGTTTCATAACAAAATAAGGTTACCAGATGATAAATAATATTAATATGAATTTAATGCAACTAGAATGGATCAAAAATGAGTTAAATTCATAGATTTATGAATTTCCTAAGATTGAGACTTTATTTTTGCACTAAAAATGATTTATGTATTTATTTTTATTGAATTCTAGGTTTATTGGGCCGTGACCATAAATACAGGATGGTTCAGGGGCTACATCGCATGAAACAGGATCTAGCTGTAATTATTTTGTATCAGGAGGGGACTGTGGGTTTATTTCAATAAATTCCAAGGGCTCTTATGCTAATTTGCCACAACGAAGGGGTACGTAGGGAAAACTGGCCATTGGATTTAAAGGCCACGACCTAGATTAGATCTGGCACAAGCCTGAACCGATAGGCGATGATGACCGCATGATCGAGGATCTTCGGTTCCATTTTCATTAGCACACGATTGCATCGGGACCGTCCGCTCGTGGATCCATGGTCATAATCCATCAGGGTGAAGCGGTATCCAGCTTTCAATCCTACCCCTCCGATCGAGAATCTACTGTTATTTCTTGGCTCGGCCGAAACACTATGACTGATCAATCTCCACTATCCGCAATATCAAATGGCTGGCACCCATCTCCTACCTCACTTCTGTCCAGATGTCGGCGCTAGTCTAGTGCCCATGCAGGTCACGACGGCGATATCGACAGGAGATACCCGCAGGTGGACCGGGCTCCCCATCAATTGCTACTAGACGAGAACAATATGAGAAGACAAAGCATACACTGGAGAGAGAGGCATTAGTACCATAAGTTAAGGCAACAGGGAAGCTCTCCACACCGCGCAATGGATTCACGACAGCGATCACTCCCTAAGGATGACTTCACTAGCACCTAAGGCTCCAACCTTCAATGGTGAGGCCGCGAACGCGACTGGCTTGCCCCCGGCGACCCGCAATAGCCGCCTGGTAAGAGAACACCCACAGCCACACCCCGATCCCGCGTCGGTTGCGCACGAATTGCTACCCAAGTTCTTTAGCTGGGGTGGCTCTCAAGACCTAGGTTTATGGTTCTTCAGGGTGCACAAGGGTCGAGGATATCCTTATTTATCCCTAGGAGACGCCCGGGTCCGCGCCCACCTGCATAAATCTCGCGGCGTTCGGTTGTGAAGCCGGTCCTGGAAATCTCTCTGGGAGGAACAAAGTACTGACAAGGCTAGCCCGCGCGCAAGTGACCTAGGGATGAAGACGTTAAATAGATGGCTCTCCCGCAGGAGTGGAGTCTGGGCCGCGCGTGGTGCCCTAGATGTGGGGCAAATTCAAAAGCCTTGGCCCATACCGGTTTCTCTCTTCTTTTTTTCTTTTATAAATTCTAGTTCATTTGCTATTACAAATTAAAGTTCTCCATTCCAAGCTTGAATTTGACTGAATTCGAATTTCAAGATTTTAAAGTCTCCAATTAAGTGCACAAACAAGGAAACCCCAACATGATGCATAGTTTTATATTTATGTTTAACATGTATTTAGTATAGAACATACCTTACCATTACCACACTAATCATCTTAAACCATCATTTTATTTCCCAAGGAGTTAATTAGTACCTTGACAATATGCACTATTACATTTATATTTTTAGGGGTTTACACCCAAGGCCAACCCTAGGCGGGAGATGCGGTCACGGCTCGCTCGAGGCCAACCCCGGGCGGGAGACGCAGTCACGGCTCACCTGAGGACAACCTTGAACAAGCAACACATTTCTGACTCGCCTGAGGGCATCTCGAGCGATGCTCCGGAATGTGCCTAACTCCGTCGACCAACTCTACAAGGCAGATCGGCTGACCAACTCTTTACCGACCAAGGTCCAAAGGCGTTCCAGCAAACCAACTCTCTACCGACCAACACGCCGAGGCTAACCCCGGATGGGAGATGCTTCTAGTCACGACTCACCCAAGGCCAAACCTAGGCGGCAGACGCATTCACGGCTCGCCCAAGGCTAACCCCAGGCAGGAGACGCAGTCATGACTCGCCCAAGTACAACCTTGTGCAATAGATCTAGTCACGACTCGCCCCGAGGCTAACCCTGTGCGGGAGATCCAGTCACGACTCACCCGAGGCCAACCCCAGGCAGGATACATAGTCACGACTCGTTTGAGGTTAACCTTAGGCGGGAGATCTAGTCATGACTCGCCCGAGGCTAACCCTGGGAGGGAGACACAGTCATAGCACGCTCGAGGCCAACCCCAGGCAAGAGATGAAGTCACGACTCGGCCGAGGCTAACCCCACGCGGGAGACGCATTCACTGCTCGCCCGAGCCGAACCCCAGACAAGCAGCACATTTCTGGCTCACCCAAGGGCATTTCACGAGATGCTCTAGAAGGTGCCCAACTCCACCGACCAACTCTACAAGGCGGACCGATTGACCAACTCTCCACCGACCAAGGTCCAAAGGCGAACTGACTGACCAACTCGGTTGGAGATGCAGTCACGACTCTCCTAGCGACAGATGCCGTCACGACTCGCCTGAGGCCAACCACAGGTGAGAGAAGTAGTCACGACTCGCCCAAGGCCAACCCCGGACGGGAGGCACAGTCACGACTCGCCCTAGGCCATCCTTGGGCGGCAGATCTAGTTACTACTTGCACATGGCCAACCCCGGTCGAGAGACATAGTCATGAATGGCCTGAGGGAAACCACAGGCGAGACACGCAATAACGACTGGCCCGCGGCCAGCCCCAGACGGGATATGTAGTCATGACTAGCCCGAGGCCAACCCTGAGTGGAAGACACAGTCATGACTCACCCGAGGCTAATCCTGGGTAGGATACATAGTCATGACTCGCCCAAGGCCAACCTCTGGCGGGAGACAAAGTCACGACTCCCCAGAGGCCAACCCTAGGTGGGTGATGCAATCACGACTTACCTAAGGCTAACCTCGGCCGGGAGACATTGTCACGACTCGCCTGAGGCCAACTTCGGGTAGGAGATCCAGTCACGACACGCCCAAGGCCAACCCCGGGCTGGAGACACAGTCATGGCTCACCCGAGGCCAACCCCGGACAAGCAGCGCATTTCCGACTCGCCCGAGGGCATCGCAAGCGATTCTCCTGAAGGTGCCTAACTCCGTTGACCAACCCTACAAGGCAGACCGACTGACCAACTCTCCGCTGACCAAGGTCCAAAGGTGGACCGACTAATCAACACTCCGCTGACCAACTCGCTCGAGGCCAACCCCAGATGAGAGATGCATCTAGTCACGACTCGCTTGAGGCCAAGCCCGGGTGGGAAATGCAGTCAGGACTCAACCAAGGGCAACCTCAGGCGAGAGATCCAGTCACGACTCGCCCGAGGCCTACCCCAGGCGGGAGACGCAGTTACAGCTCTGAAAGGGAAATAGCCTCAACATTTCCTATAATCCATTTTGGTGTTTGATGACCATCACAAACCTTGTGGACTAACCAGTTTGCCTAGTTGATTATTTCTCAGGTGCATAAGTTCATCTACAACTATTCCAAGTGGAGCAAGTTGATCTTGATAAATTAGATGATGAAGAGGCTCCGTGCATCGCGCTAAGGAACATGTCCATTGGTGACGTGTGTCCAAAAGAATCTGAGGATCCCACACAAGCACAAGATCAACCATCATCTTCTATACAAGCATCTCCACCAACTCAAGATGAGGATGAGGCTCAAGAAGAAGAGGATGAAGATCAAGACAATGAGCAACCTCAAGAGGAGGATATTGATCAAGGGGGAGATGAAGATGATCAAGACAAGGAAGATGATCAAGAGATTCGGGATCAAAGACCGCCACACCCAAGAGTCCACCAAGCAATTCAAAGAGATCACCCTGTCAACTCCATTCTTGGTGACATTCATAAGGGGGTAACCACTAGATCTCAAGTTGCTCATTTATGTGAGCATTACTCTTTTGTGTCTTCTATTGACCCATACAGGATAGAGGATGCATTAAGAGATCCGGATTAGGTGGTGGCAATGCAAGAGGAGCTCAACAACTTCACGAGGAATGAGGTATGGCATTTAGTTCCACGTCCTAACCAAAATGTTGTAGGTACTAAGTGGGTATTCGGCAACAAGCAAGATGAGCATGGTGTGGTGACAAGGAACAAAGCCCGACTGGTTACAAAATGTTATTCACAAGTCGAAGGTTTGGATTTTGATGAAACTTATGCACCCGTAGCTAGGCTTGAGTCAATTCGTATATTACTTGCCTATGCTACTTACCATGGCTTTAAGCTTTATCAAATGGACGTGAAAAGTGTCTTCCTCAATGGCCCTATCAAGGAAGAGGTCTATGTTGAGCAACCTCCCGGCTCTGAAGATAGTGAGTATCCTAACCATGTGTATAAGCTGTCAAAGGCGCTTTATAGGCTCAAGCAAGCCCCAAGAGCATGGTATGAATGTCTGCAAGACTTTCTTATCACTAATGGCTTCAAAGTTGGTAAAGTTGATCCTACTCTCTTCACTAAAACTATTGTGAAAGACTTGTTCATATGCCAAATTTATGTTGATGATATTATATTTGGGTCTACTAATAAGTCAACTTGTGAAGAGTTTAGTAGGATTATGATATAGAAATTCGAGATGTCTATGATGGGGGAGTTGAAGTATTTCCTTGGATTTCAAATCAAGCAACTCCAAGAGGGCACCTTCATCAGCTAAACCAAGTACATTCAAGATATACTTGTTTGGAATGAAGAATGGCAAACCCATCAAGACACCCATGGGACCAAATGGGCATCTCGACCTCGACACGAGTGGTAAATCCATAGATCAAAAGGTATACTGGTCGATGATAGGATCTTTACTCTATTTATGTGCTTCACGACTAGATATTATGCTTTCTATATGCATGTGTGCAAGGTTCTAGGCAAATCTTAAGGAAGTTCACCTTAGGGCCATAAAAAGAATCATGAGGTATTTAGTTTACACTCCTAAGTTTGGGATTTGGTACCCCAAGGGATCTACCTTTGATTTAATTAGGTATTCTGATACCGATTATGCCAGATGTAAGATTGATACGAAGAGCACATCAGGGACTTATCAGTTTCTGGAAAGATCCCTGGTGTCTTGGGCTTCAAAGAAACAAAATTCAGTAGCTCTTTCCACTGCCGAAGCTGAGTATCTCGCCGCAGGTCATTGTTGTGCACAATTACATTGGATGAGGCAAACCCTTTGGGACTATGGCTACAAGTTGAGCAAAGTCCCTCTCCTATGTGATAATGAGAGTGCAACCCACATGGCGGATAATCCCGTTGAACACAGCCGCACTAAGCACATAGACATCCGATATCACTTTTTGAGAGATCCCCAATAAAAGGGGGATATCGAAATTGCTTATGTTACCACCCACAACCAATTAGCCAATATCTTTACCAAGCCACTAGATGAAAAGACCTTTAGCAAACTTAGGAATGAGCTAAATATACTTGATTCTCGGAACTTTGATTGAAACATTGCACACATCGCTCAAGTATATACCTTTGATCATGTCTCTTTTATTTGGTACAAATGCATATTTCTTATTCTTCTTGTGCCAAGGTTACGACTAATGTCTTCCATGAGTATCTCTATGATTAGTCTTAGATTGAAAGGGAAATGGAATATTCAGCAAAGGCAAGGCTTCCACTCCAACTCTGTTGGTATCATTTATCCTTTGCCTTACTCATAAACTTCCAATTGGTAACTTTCACTCATATCTTTTTACCAAAGGGAGAGAACTTAAAGGCGTCTCGAGTTTCTTCGTTTTTGGCGATTAATGCCAAAGGGGGAGAATTTATAGGCCCAAAGCAAAAGGACCACACCACCATATTCAAATTCAAAATTTCAATTGGTATTTGCTTCAAAGGTGAAGAAATCATTTCAATTACAAAAACCCTCTTGATAACTAAGGGGAGAACTTCTTTAGGGGGAGAAATATTCAAATTCTTGAAAATGCTTCTAGAAATCATATTCTTAGACCTTTAGCTATTTGCAAAATAATTTGAAAAGACTTTGTTGGGGGTCTTCTTCTCCATCGAAGGTCCTCAAGAAAAAAACACATTCAGCAAGACAACACAGACATGGATGACATGAAGATACAATCTGAAGATGATACAACCAGAAGCCGAAGCTGTCACCGAAGGAGCTCCGGTTCAGCATCATGATAAAGAAGAAGGACGATACTAACTTAAGGAGGAAAAGTCTATCTAGTCCTCAATAGTTTGTACTCTAATTATAATTACATGTCAAGGACATTGTCGGTACCCTAAATCAGGGGTACCCTCATCTACAGCACGAAGACGCCGCACCCGTGCAACATCCCCAGGGCACGCGGAGGATGGCGCCTGACCCCACCGCATGGGCAGGCCAAAGGGCGCACGTGGCAAGGAAAGACAACACATCCCAGTGTGTATCATGGGATGCGGACCTCCATAGAAGGACATCGGACCCCTATACGCATAAGTCCAGGGCCTTCGAGTAAGGTCCAAACCTCAGCAAGGTCCCGGGACGAGGAGGACCCTAGCGTGAGTAGGGGTCCGATGCTGACACGTGTCTAGGCCTTGCCCTTTACTTCTCGCTCAGGCGGAGACCCGCTGCTTGTGGCCCATGACATAAGCCATTGGCCCATGACATAAGCCATCGGGCCGAGCCTGACGTAAAGCCGTGCAGCCCCTACATTTATCAAGGAGAGGACGCGCCGTCTGCCACTGCGCTGACGGGCGACGTGCCCTCTCAGCATTTAATGCGTCCCGTCCCATCCGCTGGCAGGCAGTGTCAAGGTCATCCAGCAGACGGCGTGCCTGCTGGGTCTACTGGCGAACAGTGCGCCCGTGCCAGGCAGCGCACCATGTTATCCCTTCTACAAGAAGCTTCCCCTGCACGCCGAAGATACACTGATCTCGGACGACTAGCGAGGGACTGCAGCCGGGCTGCATGATGAAAATCCTTGAAGCCGAGCAATGGTGGAAGAGCACCAACCTCCTCGAGGTTGCACTCCTCTAAACAACAGCAAGAAGAAGACAAGAACGACAGCCCAACTGCGGTCGCAAGCTCTCCAACGATAGGACCACCGGAAGGGATGGCCCTGACGCGGACCTCTCTAGAAAACACCGGCGCACCCCATCTAGAGGCTCGGGAGGAGGAAGGGCGCGATGAAGGCGAGAGGAGCAAAGCATGGTTACTGCCCGGGAGATTGATCCCTTTTTATAGGCAGATCTCCCCACTCGCGTCCTGAAGCGCCATGGGCAAAAATCTCCCCCGATGTACTCCAAAGTTCCTACCGTATGACACGGGGGCCAGGCCCCACGTGTCAGACTGACTGACCCGAAGCGCGGAGAAAGCGAACCACCGCGCAGGGAGCGTGCAACTGCCCCACAGTTATGCGCCCCTTCATTCTCGGGGAAACCAGCGGTCAGGAAGGTGAACCGCTGCATAAAGGAGCATGCAACCGCCCCGCGGTTAAACGCTCCCTCATCTTCGCCGAAACCAGCGGTCAAAAAGTCGAACCGCCACACAGGATGCGTACAACCGCCCCGCGGTTATGCGCCCCATCAGCTTCGCTGCAACCGGCGGTCCAACATGGGGGCCAGGGTCCACATGTCATGCAACCGGTGCGCCGGTCACTGGGTGCGGAAAAGTCGCACCGCCACTCGCGCCAATGCCACGACTCCTCGGGGCCGTCGCGGAAAACTGAAGAGATAAGTTTTCAGAACCAGTGCGGCGACTCGAGGCACCCCGCGCATGGCCCAGCAGTGCGTGCTAAGTACGAGAGTCACGGGCCGGTCAACCGTGAAAGCGGGCATGGCCGTCGGCGTGACCATAGGCGGGCCGGCAGCAACTGCATCAACAGGCGCGCAGGAGCGGGAGGCCAACCACCAATAAGACTCTGGCCCCGCCAGCAGGATCGTATCCCCTCCTGAGGCGGGCCCGATGGCCACTGTCGGTACCCTAAATCAGGGGTACCCTCTTCTACAGCACGAAGACGCCGCACCCCTGCAAACCCTAGGCCACGCGGAGGACGGCGCCTGACCCCACCGCATGGGCAGGCCAAAGGGCGCACGTGGCAAGGAAAGACAACACATCCCAGTGTGTATCGTGGGATGTGGACCTCCACAGAAGGACACCGGACCCCTATACGCATAAGTCCGGGGCCTCCGAGTAAGGTCCGAACCTCAGCAAGGTCCCGGGACGAGGAGGACCCTGGCGTGAGTAGGGGTCCCGTGCTAACACGTGTCCAGGCCTTGCCCTTTACTTCTCGCTCAGGCGGAGACCCGCTGCTTGTGGCCCATGACATAAGCCATAGGGCCGAGCCTGACGTAAAGCCGTGCAGCCCCTACATTTATCGAGGAGAGGACGCGCCGCCTGCCACTGCGCTGACGGGCGACGTGCCCTCTCAGCATTTAATGCGTCTCGTCCCATCCGCTGGCAGACGGTGTCAAGGTCATCCAGCAGGCGGCGCGCCTGCTGGGTCTGCTGGCGAACAATGCGCCCATGCCAGGCAGCACACTATGTTATCCCTTCTACAAGAAGCTTCCCCTGCACGCCGAAGATACACAGATCTCAGACGATAGGACACAAGGGATTGCCCCGGCAGCAAATATATATAGTCCCAAGTGCTATATTCTCTATGTCCCTGGGCCCACATGTCGGGGCTCAGTACCATTGTGCATGCCCCCTTGTCACACCTGGTTTTTAGAAGGTAAACCGAATGCGAACCATGTACGTGCCAGGATCAGTTATTCACGTACACAGCAGTTACATAACATGGACATCATCACACAGTGCTCAAATAGTATTAAAAGGGAAATAATAGTCGATTACATCATACGTCTGAGACGTCCATATAGTCCTTACAATAAATCAAAGTGCGGAAAAGAAACGTAGATAACGCGGCCTTCACAGGCAGCCGACTGGGGGTTGCCGCTAACCCACACCTAGAACTCGTCGTAGTCTTGGAACTCCTGGAAGTCTCCTTCCACAGCTTCATCTTCTCCTGAGCAGTGGTTGCAATGCTGACAACCTGGGGGGGGGATTGGTGTGTAGAGCAAGGGTGAGTACACATCAACATACTCAGCAAGCATCCCGTTTGGCTGTAGTGGACTAGCTTTATGTGGGGATAAGTCAAGTAGTTGCTTTTAGTTGGTCAGGTTATTACTTACTAGTAGAAAGCCAGGTTTTAACATTAACCCAAGTTATTAGCCCAATGTATCCTTTCCAAACGGAAAGAATACCATTACCAGCACCATAATCATAATCAGAACCATCAATCTCATTGCCACCTGTACCAAAATGTCTCTGATCAAGTGTCACTAATCTCTGGAGCTCCCTTGGCCGCTCATAACCGTGATCACGGCTGATATATCAGTTTCATAACACTCTGCAGAGGTTGTGCACTTTACCCATAAGCCGTGATTCCCTCTCTAGCCCGGGCTTGCAAGACCCTTATTCACTCCCAAGGTGAATGGCTAGGGATTCACTACGAAGCCTTTACAAAGATTCCCCGGGGCTGTAGCCACCCGTTAGGTTTCCTAAATGTACCGCACTCCTCCCCAAGGGACAAATCAACCTTGGCAGAGCGAGCCGCATACACCGAGCCCCATTGACGGCACAACGGCGAAGTGATCTACACCTCGGTTCCTCTAATTATTCAGCTAAGGGCGTCCCATTCCACCCTCATGGTTGCACTGTTTTCCCGGGCGGTCATCCATTGAACAGGTCCTTACGGAGAGGCACTCGAGAAACCGCTTGAGTCCCCTTGAAGGTCACAAATATGATCATAAATAAGAATGGGAAAACAGCGTATCATAGATAATCACATCATGTTCATTGATTTGAGTTGAGCAATAGCATCAGACTAAGCAGTAATAATCCGACCCAAATAGGTGAACAAGGACATGGATAACAAAAGCTAGTCAATCCTTAGGTATAAATGTGTAATGCGGGAGGTGAATTAAAGAATGAATAGGACAGAAATAGGTCAAAGGACACTTGCCTCCACCAACCGACTGCTGCTCAGGGGCTTCTCCTGCGAATTCCTCGGGCTCTTCGACCGGATCGTTCTCTATGCGAGCGCAAACATACATACATCCACATATTTAATACAAAAGAACAGTACACCATACAAGGGAACAAATAAAGTGAATATGCATCGAGTATGACGTTCGATATCGCATTTATTATGGTTAGAAAGAAACGGGGAAAGGTCTCGCAGGGGGGGTTAAAGCTTATGCACTAATGATTAGTTAAATTATGCGATCTAGTTCCAATTGGTTCTAACAAAAGGATTTAGTTATATGCACTAATGGAAACCTATTCATTTTTAGTTGATCAACATTGAACGAGATAAACAATTGATTACATGAATTGACTAACGTAACGAAATTCTAAATTAAGTTTCCTATTTCAATAACATGAACAATGATTAGCCTGCCTAAAATAAAATATATAACAGTAATGAAAGAAAATAAAATAAAATAAAATAAAAAAAATAAAAATAAAAAAGGGGGGGCGGTTGAACCGGCCAGGGGGCGGTTGAACCGGCCTGGGGCAGGGGCGGCTGGGCTGGGCGCGGGCGCGCAGGGGCGGCCGAACCGGCCAGGGGGCGGCCGAGCTGGGCGGTTGGGGCGCGGCCAGGGCGCTGGGGCGCGGCCGGGAGGGCGGCTGGGGGCGGCCAGGGCGCTGGGGCGCGGCCGGGAGGGCGGCTGGGGGCGGCCAGGGCGCTGGGGGCGCGGCCAGGCGGCGGCCGAGGGTGGCCAGGGCGGCTGGGCCGCGGCCAGGGCGGCTGGGCCGGCCAAGGAGAGAGAGGAGGGGAGAGGGGAGAGGGAGGGAGAAGGGGGAGGGGGCTCACCGGGGACGGGGACGGGCGAGCGACGACGGGCGGCGGCGGTTGGGCCGGCGGCAGGGGCGGCCGAGCTAGGGCCAGGGGGCGGCAGCGGCTAGGGTGGGGAGGGAATGGGAGAAAGGGGAGGGAGAGAGAGAGGGGTTGGGGGAAAAGGAGGGGGCGGCTGGGCCACTTGGGCCCAAGGGGGGCGCGCGGGGGGGGGGGGGGGGGGGGCGGCTGGGCCGGCTGGGGGCGGCTGGGCCGGCCAGGAGCAGCCCACGGCGCGGGAGAGAGAAAAGGGAGGAGAGAGAGAAAGAAAAAGAAGAAGAAAGAAAAGGTTTCTTCTCATTTTCAAAATCCGATCTTCCTAGATGAATGCACTTACATTTTCAAGCAATCAAAGAATGCATAGTTCGGCATGGTGCATCAAACAACATAAAGCAATTTAGGGTTTTTCTTTACACGGGAATTCCAAACCGAATCCCGCTAGCTTTGGAAAAGGTCAAGGTCTAGCGAGGGGAAAAAGAAAAAGAAAAGGTAACGCCCGAATTTGGCGAGTGAAGAAAAGAAAAAAAATTCAACTGCAAAATTCGGGGTGTTACAAACCTATCCCCCTTAAAAGAATCTCGCCCTCGAGATTCAGGGCTGGCTAGCAAAGAGCTCTGGGTACTTAGCCACTAGATCATCTTCACGCTCCCAGGTTGCTTCTTCCTCAGAGTGGTGATTCCATCTGACTTTGCACATTCTGATGGTCTTCCTTCGGGTGACTCTGTCTGCAACCTCAAGGATCTGCACTGGCTTCTCAACGTAGGTCAAGTCTTCCTGGACTTCCAGACCTTCCACTGGCAACTGCTCTTCTGGCACACGCAAACACTTCTTCAACTGAGACACATGAAAGACATCATGCACAGCAGACAAATTCTCTGGCAGGCTGAGCTGATAAGCCACTTCTCCACGCTTTGAGAGAATTTGATACGGACCAATGTAGCGGGGTGCTAGCTTGCCTTTGATTCCGAACCTTCTGACTCCCCTGATCGGTGACACTTTCAGATAGACGTAGTCTCCGACTTCAAAACTCAGCTCTCTTCTTCTTGTGTCTGCATAGCTTCGCTGCCTTGATTGCGCTATCTTCAGATTCTCCCGGACCATCTTGATGTTCTCTTCGGCTTCAAGTAGAATGTCTGGCCCAAACACTTGCTTCTCTCCAGGCTGATCCCATTGCAACGGAGTTCTACAACTCCTTCCATAGAGCGCTTGAAATGGTGACATCTTCAAACTGGCCTGGTAACTGTTGTTATAGGAAAACTCTGCATAGGGCAATCGCTTATCCCATCCGGACTGATCTTGCAGCGCACAGGCTCTCAACATATCTTCGAGAATTTGATTGGTCCTTTCAGTCTGGCCATCTATCTGCGGATGATAAGCTGAACTGAAATTCAGATGTGTGCCCAAGGCTTCATGCAACTGCTGCCAGAAATGAGAGGTGAACTGCGTTCCTCTGTCTGACACTATCTTCTTTGGCACACCATGAAGACAAACGATCCGAGACATATACAGTTCTGCCAATACTGCACTGCTGTAGTTGGTCTTGACTGGTATGAAGTGGGCTGACTTGGTCAAACGGTCCACTACTACCCAAATAGAATCGTAGCCGGCTCGAGTGCGAGGCAAGCCGACTATGAAATCCATACCGATTTCATCCCATTTCCACTGAGGGATCTGCAACGGTTGCAACAATCCAGCTGGTCTCTGGTGCTCTGCCTTAATTCTTCGGCAACTATCGCACATAGCCACGTGCTCTGCGATCTCCCTCTTCATTCCGTACCACCAGAATTTCTTCTTCAGATCCTGATACATCTTCTCACTGCCAGGGTGAATCGAATAGGCTGTCTCATGAGCTTCCTTAAGAATCAACTCCCGAATGGACTGGACATTGGGAACACACAAGCGGTCTTTGAACCATACCACACCTTCAGCATCTTCTCGAAAATCTTTGCCTTTGCCTTCCGAAATCAGTCGCCGAATCTCACTGATCTTCTCATCATTCTTCTGCGCTTCTTTGATTTCGCGCTCCAAGGTAGGTTCCAATTCAACTGTGACTCCTCGCGAATTGTTCAGAAATCCGAGACTCAACCTGTCGAACTCCTTGGCCAACTCATAAGGCATCGGACGAGCGACCATCAGATTGACTTGACTCTTTCTGCTCAAAGCATCTGCCACTACGTTCGCTTTGCCTGGATGGTAATGAATCTCCAACTCATAATCTTTGATCAACTCTAACCATCTTCGTTGCCTCATGTTCAATTCTGACTGAGTGAATATGTACTTCAGACTCTTATGATCTGTGTAAACATCGCATTTCTGTCCATACAGATAGTGCCTCCATGTCTTCAGTGCGTGAACCACTGCTGCCAACTCTAGGTCATGGATTGGGTAATTCTTCTCATGAACCTTCAGCTGTCGGGACGAGTAAGCCACAACTCTTCCCTCTTGCATCAACACGCATCCCAAACCTGTGTAACAAGCATCACAGTACACAGAGAAGGGCCTGTGCACATCAGGCAAGACTAAGACAGGCGCTGTTGTCAACTTCCCTTTCAGCGCTTCAAAGGCCTCTTGACATTTCTGGGTCCACTTGAACTCAACTTTGTTTCCTAGCAACGCTGTCATTGGTTTCGCAATCTTCAAAAACCCTTCAATGAATCGCCGATAATATCCGGCCATTCCAATGAAGCTCTTGATTCCTCGAGCATCCGTTGGCGCTTTCCAGTTCAGAATGTCTGCCACTTTCTTCGGATCCACAGCCAATCCTTCTTTGTTGATTATGTGACCCAAGAACAGGACTTCACTGATCCAGAACTCACACTTGCTCAACTTTGCATACAACTGGTGCTCTCGCAATCTCTACAATACCATCCTCAAAGGATCTGCATGCTCTTCTTCGCTTTGAGAATAAACCAGAATGTCATCGATGAATACCACCACAAACTTATCAAGGTAATCCATGAATACACTGTTCATCAAGTTCATAAAGAACGCTGGTGCATTGGTCAAACCAAAAGACATCACTGTGAACTCATACAAACCATACTTGGTAATGAATGCCGTCTTCGGAATGTCCGAAGGTCGGATCCTGAGCTGATGATAACCTGGCCTCAGATCGATCTTGGAGAACACACTGGCTCCTCTCAACTGGTCGAACAGATCTTCTATTCTGGGCAAAGGGTACTTGTTCTTGATCGTGACTTCATTCAAAGCTCGACAATCGATACACATCCTTTTGGTGCCATCTTTCTTCTCCACAAACAGGACAGGGGCGGCCCAAGGCGAGGTGCTTGGCCGGATGTAACCTTTCTCTGACAGCTCATCAATCTGCTTCTTAAGCTCAACCAACTCTGGTCCGGATATTCTGTAAGCTCTCTTAAAGATAGGGGCGGTTCCAGGAAGAAGCTCTATGGCAAACTCAACTTTCCGCTCTGGTGGCATACCCGGTAAATCCTTTGGAAACACATCTGGGAATTCAGACACAACCTTGATACTCTCAATTGGGTCTGCTTCACTGCTATCGACAACCATCTGATAACAACTTCCTTTCTTTGGCTCAGGCGGGACTAACTCGGTCACCACTTCCTCTCCTAGTGGGGACACCAACTTGATTGTCCTTTTATCACAACTGATAACTGCCTGATACTTATCTAGCCAATTCATCCTTAGGATGACATCTATTCCCTGAGTACCCATTACTATAAGGTTAGCGGGAAACGCTATCCCCCTTATTTCCACACTTACATTCAAACAAATGCTATCAGCTCGAATTCTACCACCGGCTGAGTCAATTTGAATGGGGGTTGACATGGTAGTAATTGGAAGATTATGTGCTTCTACCCATGATGCAGTAATGAAAGAATGCGTTGCTCCAGTATCAAATAACACTTCTGCAATATGGGAGTCGACTGGGAACATACCTACTGTCATGTCGGGGGTCTCCTGAACTGCTTCAGCCTCCAAGTGGTTCAGTCTTCCATGATTATAGCGCGGTTGAGAGCGGTTGCCTGATCCAGGCTGGGACACATTCTGCTTTGTTGGGGCATTGGGGCCTGACTGCTGCTGGGCTGCTTTCTTTGGACATTGCATCACCCAATGGCCTTGCTCTCCACAGTGGAAACATGCTCTGTTTCCAATCTGAGCTGGTGCTGTCTGACTGTTCTGCTGAGTTGCGGGGGCAGTAAGACGAGGTGTCTGCTGATTCTGCCTCTGAAACTGACCTCCTGATTGATTGCTCTGACGGTTCTGGTACTGGTGCTGAGGATACTTCCTTTGGAACTGCTGATGCTGCTGAGGTGGACGCTGGTTCTGCCTGAACTGCTGAGGTTGATTGCCTGAGAAACGAGGACGGCTGCTGCTTCCAGGCTGGGGTCCACTGATCTTGCGCTTACGATCCTCCATCTCCTTACGCTTCCTTTCTGTCATGATTGCTCTATCAATCAAGTGCTGGAATGTCGGGAAGGTGTGATTCATCAGTTGGTACTGAAGAGGGTCAACCAAGCCTCTCAAGAAACGGTACTGTCGCTTGGCGTCGGTGTTGACATCCTCAGGAGCATAGCGAGACAGCTGCAGAAACCTGTCCCGGTACTCACTGACAGATGTTGACCCTTGCTTAAGGGCCAGGAACTCCTCCTTCTTCACTGTCATCAGACCTGCAGGCACATGGTACTGACGAAAGCTACCTCTGAACTCTTCCCAGGTGATGGCATCGGGGTTGGCATGGGTGGCGAGGTAAGACTCCCACCATGATTGGGCTGCTCCTCTCAACAGATGGGGACCATACAAGACTTTCTCCCTGTCATCACACTGAGCGGTATGCAACTCCCGCTCCACAGTGCGCAGCCAATCTTCAGCATCCATGAGGTCAGAAGAGTGAGCGAACGTTGGGGGATGACCTCTCATGAATTCAGCACGCTTTTCCCTGGGCATCTGAGGCATCTGAGGCTGGGGTGGAGCCTGCTGCTGCTGCTGCTGAATAGCGGCTAGAGTCTGACCGATGGCCTGAACTGCCTGAGTCTGCATCAGAAACATCTGCTCGATCGACATCGGGGGCGGGGGCGGCAGCTGCTGTTGCTGGGGCGCCTCATCCTGCGGAGCGGCTCGCTCCTGCTGAGCACGCCTTCCTCCTCTGCGCCTGTTCTCTGACATCTGCACAACGCAACCACACATCAGAACTGATCTGGCAAATCTTGCAGCATAAGAAAAGAGTATAGAATTCTCCAACAGCACTGAACAGATGAGCATCTTCACTGATCTCCAACACAGACCACACAGCTTCTCAGATAAAGAGGAAAGTAGAATAAAGGTTTTCCCAACTATATAACTAACTCCATTAACATATAACAGGTAAACCATAATGCAGGGGATACCCACACTCTGGTGACAGTCATTACAAAGATCCAAACCAAACATAGTTCATCATGACAAACATAAATGCACAGGATATAGCAAACTACCCTGTCTAACTAAGACTAACTAAGACCGAGATTAACGCTAAGACTGAAGCTTCTATGTATATATATTTCGTATTAATTACAAGATCCAACTCTAACGAGCTATGGTTCTAGATTTATCTTGGTCTTGCAGTCGGGATTGCCATAAGACTGGTGTCCACGCCGAGGTGAGCGGTACGGGTGCTGAGTCCCAACGGGAGCGGGGGAACCATCATCCAGGTGACGACGTTCCGCGCGCTCAGCCCGCAGCAGGGCGATCTCAGCACGAGCCCTACTCAGCTCGTCTAATGCATGGTCCAGCTCCGTGTTTAGCACGGCGGCTAGGTTGACTGTGCTGCTCAACCTAGGATTGCCCTCACCAGCAGGTGAAACAATCACGCCTCCTGTGCTGCCAGATGGACGGCGAGGGTAATACTTCAGGTCGAGACCGTCAGCTACCCCACCAAGAACCGAGCAGTAGTGCGAAAGCGCACGTCGTGCAGCATCCTGCATGGCCGCCTCAGCTGAGTCCCGCTCAGAGATAGAATAGTGCTCTGAGCAAGCCTCCGCGCCCTGGAGACTGTTCTCCGGACGGCGCACCAAGCAGGTCGCCTCCCAGCGGTCCGGGTAGACCCCGCGACTATGCTGGTAGACCACACAGCGATACTCGATGGACCAAGTACGCCGGTCAAGTGCCCGACGTAGCAGGGTGTCGAGCGCGTCGTGGAAGTGACACCCGCGAGCAGCGTCGCGAGTGATGGGTCGAGCAACCCATCCTTCCAGCTCATGGTCAGCAGGGAAGTCAGTGTCGTGGCTCAAGCTGTCGTCGCCACCTCCATCGTCTGGGTCTCCTCCAGCAGCTACTCCAGAAGCTGGGGCGCCCAGTGGTGGTGCAGGGGGCGCCTCCAGAGGAAGCACAGGGGAGCAGCTCCTCACAGACTCTATCTCCTGCTGGAGCGAGAAGGAAGAGCCCTGCTGCTCCTGTCGTCGACGTTCCTGCTCCTCATGCAGGCGGTGGTGCAGTCTCTCCAAGTGGCTGGACTGTCCGGCCACGGGACGGCGAAGCGGACGCTCAGCAAGGCGGGAGGGTAAGAAGGGGATGACAGACTTTCGTGCAGTGTGTCTAAGACGAGCCATCTACAAAAGATATCGCAAGCAAAAGGGTGAGAACAGAATTAATATGACCAGCAAGTAATGAATCATAAATAAATGAAGGATCAGAATAAAACATAATTTTCAGCAAGGTATAATATATAGTAGAACATAGGTTTGGTCGGTATGACCAACTTTTGAAGGGATATCAAAGTCAAGGCAGGGACAGAGGTCTATAATCCTTAGAACGACCATTCTACTCTAGGTTAGCGGTCCTACAGTCAGCACGGCTTTGATACCACTTATGTCACACCCGGTTTTTAGAAGGTAAACCGAATGCGAACCATGTACGTGCCAGGATCAGTTATTCACGTACACAGCAGTTACATAACATGGACATCATCACACAGTGCTCAAATAGTATTAAAAGGGAAATAATAGTCGATTACATCATACGTCTGAGACGTCCATATAGTCCTTACAATAAATCAAAGTGCGGAAAAGAAACATAGATAACGCGGCCTTCACAGGCAGCCGACTGGGGGTTGCCGCTAACCCACACCTAGAACTCGTCGTAGTCTTGGAACTCCTGGAAGTCTCCTTCCACAGCTTCATCTTCTCCTGAGCAGTGGTTGCAATGCTGACAACCTGGGGGGGGATTGGTGTGTAGAGCAAGGGTGAGTACACATCAACATACTCAGCAAGCATCCCGTTTGGCTGTAGTGGACTAGCTTTATGTGGGGATAAGTCAAGCAGTTGCTTTTAGTTGGTCAGGTTATTACTTACTAGTAGAAAGCCAGGTTTTAACATTAACCCAAGTTATTAGCCCAATGTATCCTTTCCAAACGAAAAGAATACCACTTACCAGCACCATAATCATAATCAGAACCATCAATCTCATTGCCACCTGTACCAAAATGTCTCTGATCAAGTATCACTAATCTCTGGAGCTCCCTTGGCCGCTCATAACCGTGAGCACGACTGATATATCAGTTTCATAACACTCTGCAGAGGTTGTGCACTTTACCCATAAGCCGTGATTCCCTCTCTAGCCCGGGCTTGCAAGACCCTTATTCACTCCCAAGGTGAATGGCTAGGGATTCACTACGAAGCCTTTACAAAGATTCCCCGGGGCTGTAGCCACCCGTTAGGTTTCCTAAATGTACCGCACTCCTCCACAAGGGACAAATCAACCTTGGCAGAGCGAGCCGCATACACCGAGCCCCATTGACGGCACAACGGCGAAGTGATCTACACCCCGGTTCCTCTAATTATTCAGCTAAGGGCGTCCCATTCCACCCTCATGGTTGCACTGTTTTCCCGGGCGGTCATCCATTGAACAGGTCCTTACGGAGAGGCACTCGAGAAACCGCTCGAGTCCCCTTGAAGGTCACAAATATGATCATAAATAAGAAGGGGAAAACAGCGTATCATAGATAATCACATCATGTTCATTGATTTGAGTTGAGCAATAGCATCAGACTAAGCAGTAATAATCCGACCCAAATAGGTGAACAAGGACATGGATAACAAAAGCTAGTCAATCCTTAGGTATAAATGTGTAATGCGGGAGGTGAATTAAAGAATGAATAGGACAGAAATAGGTCAAAGGACACTTGCCTCCACCAACCGACTGCTGCTCAGGGGCTTCTCCTGCGAATTCCTCGGGCTCTTCGACCGAATCGTTCTCTATGCGAGCGCAAACATACATACATCCACATATTTAATACAAAAGAACAGTACACCATACAAGGGAACAAATAAAGTGAATATGCATCGAGTATGACGTTCGATATCGCATTTATTATGGTTAGAAAGAAACGGGGAAAGGTCTCGCAGGGGGGGGGGGTTAAAGCTTATGCACTAATGATTAGTTAAATTATGAGATCTAGTTCCAATTGGTTCTAACAAAAGGATTTAGTTATATGCACTAATGGAAACCTAGTCATTTTTAGTTGATCAACATTGAACGAGATAAACAATTGATTACATGAATTGACTAACGTAACGAAATTCTAAATTAAGTTTCCTATTTCAATAACATGAACAATGATTAGCCTGCCTAAAATAAAATATATAACAGTAATGAAAGAAAATAAAATAAAATAAAATAAAATAAAAAAATAAAAATAAAAAAAGGGGGGCAGTTGAACCGGCCAGGGGGCGGTTGAACCGGCCTGGGGCAGGGGCGGCTGGGCTGGGCGCGGGCGCGCAGGGGGCGGCCGAACCGGCCAGGGGGCGGCCGAGCTGGGCGGTTGGGGCGCGGCCAGGGCGCTGGGGCGCGGCCGGGAGGGCGGCTGGGGGCGGCCCGGGAGGGCGGCTGGGGGCGGCCAGGGCGCTGGGGGCGCGGCCAGGCGGCGGCCGAGGGCGGCTGGGCCGGCCAAGGAGAGAGAGGAGGGGAGAGGGGAGAGGGAGGGAGAAGGGGGAGGGGGCTCACCGGGGACGGGGACGGGCGAGCGACGACGGGCGGCGGCGGTTGGGCCGGCGGCAGGGGCGGCCGAGCTAGGGCCAGGGGGCGGCGGCGGCTAGGGTGGGGAGGGAATGGGAGAAAGGGGAGGGAGAGAGAGAGGGGTTGGGGGAAAAGGAGGGGGCGGCTGGGCCACTTGGGCCCAAGGGGGGGCACGCGGGGGGGGGGGGGGCGGCTGGGCCGGCCAGGAGCAGCCCACGGCGCGGGAGAGAGAAAAGGGAGGAGAGAGAGAAAGAAAAAGAAGAAGAAAGAAAAGGTTTCTTCTCATTTTCGAAATCCGATCTTCCTAGATGAATGCACTTACATTTTCAAGCAATCAAAGAATGCATAGTTCGGCATGGTGCATCAAACAACATAAAGCAATTTAGGGTTTTTCTTTACACGGGAATTCCAAACCGAATCCCGCTAGCTTTGGAAAAGGTCAAGGTCTAGCGAGGGGAAAAAGAAAAAGAAAAGGTAACGCCCGAATTTGGCGAGTGAAGAAAAGAAAAAAAAATTCAACTGCAAAATTCGGGGCGTTACACCCCTTCAGCTATAAAAGGGGAGGCATGCGACGTTACAAGACAGATCCAAGCTCAGACTCACAATACATTTCACAGTGGAGTAGGGTGTTACGCCCCGGCGGCCCAAACCACTCTAAACCCTCGTGTGCTCTCGTGTGTTCATTCACCAGTTTCGTAGCAAGCAAAATGCTTAGGCCCCTCCTCTCTTTAGGATTTAGGGCGGGTGCAATCCGCCACCCGGCCGGGGAGATTTCCTCACCGACATTTGGTGCGCCAGGTAGGGGGCTAGGCTTCAAGTTTTTGCTTGATTTCTCGCTCAGCATGATGGTGCGGATCATCGAGCACCATGCCGAAATTTCGGAGGATTTCATGATGGAGCAAGAGGTTGCATCCTCCGCGCCACGAGTGCCCGACCGCCCCGACTCTAGGACTGCTGCCGTGCACGCCGTGCAGCAGCACACACCAGCCCAGGCGTCCCGGACTCCGTCGAGGGCAGCGCCGACGGTGCTGTCTGCGGCCAGAGAGTTGCTACGCCACCCCCCTAGCTCCACGGCATCACCAGGGGCCATGAAGCAGTGGTGTGACGACGTCGACCGGCTGCTCGGCATGGCACATTCTGCTTCGACCAGGTCGAGGCCTCGGTCATCCCGGCGCCAACGCGAGGCGACGACGTCTGTGCGCTCGCCCTCCGCAAGGGGCGCACAGACCGACGACCTCCGGTGGAGCTCAACCGTAGGCGTACGGGAGAAGACGCCCGGGTCTCTTTGGAAAGGGCGCGTGAGCACCGTCAGAACATTGAGGGTCGCAATCTCGACCGAGATTTCGTCGCGGATGCACCGCAGACACTAGTGGGCACCTGATCCCAAACGGGTGTGCCCCTGGCCGGCGTGGGCTGGGCCGCCCTCGCAGACCATCTTCGCGCGGCGTCATGGCCGCCCAAGTTCTGGCCACACCTGCCGAAAAAATATGACGGGACATCAAACCCGTCAGAGTTCCTGCAGGTGTACGTTACTGCCATCACAGCAGCAGGTGGGAACACCACTGTGATGGCGACATACTTTCATGTGGCCTTGTCTGGACCTGCCCGGACCTGGCTCATGAACCTCACCCCGGGATCAGTCTACTCCTGGGAAAAACTCTGTGCGCGGTTCGTGGCAAACTTTGCCAGTGCTTACTGAAAGTCGCCTAGAGGGGGGTGAATAGGGCGAAACTGAAATTCTCAAAAATAATCACAACTACAAGCCGGGTTAGCGTTAGAAATATAATAGAGTCCGCAAGAGAGGGTGCAAAACAAATCGCAAGCGAATAATGAAGTGAGACACACGGATTTGTTTTACCGAGGTTCGGTTCTCTCAAACCTACTCCCCGTTGAGGAGGCCACAAAGGCCGGGTCTCTTTCAACCCTTACCCTCTCTCAAACGGTCCCTCGGACCGAGTGAGCTTTCTCTTCTCAATCACTTGGAACACAAAGTTCCCACAAGGACCACCACAAGTTTGGTGTCTCTTGCCTCAAATTACAAGTGAGTTTGATCGCAATGAAAGAATCAAGAAAGAAGAAAGCAATCCAAGCGCAAGAGCTCGAAAGAACACAAGCAAATCTCTCTCTCTCTAATCACTAGGGCGTTGTGTGGAATTTGGAGAGGATTTGATCTCTTTGATGTGTCTAGAATTGAATGCTAGAGCTCTTGTAAGTAGTTGAGAAGTGGAAAACTTGGATGCAATGAATGGTGGGTGGTTGGGGGTATTTATAGCCCCAACCACCAAACTAGCCGTTTGGTGAGGCTGTCTGTTCGATGGCGCACCGGACAGTCCGGTGCACACCGGACATGTCCGGTGCGACAGCCACGTCACCAAAAGCCGTTGGGGTCGACCGTTGGAGCTCTGTCTTCTGGGCCCGCTTGGATGTCCGGTGGCGCACCGGACATGAACTGTAGAGTGTCTGGTGCGCCAGCATGGGCGTGCCTGACCTCTGCGCGCGCAGCGCGCGCATTTAATGCGTCGCAGGAAGCCGTTGGCGCCAAAATAGCCGTTGCCCCGATGTTACACCAGACAGTCCGGTGTACACCGGACAGTCCGGTGAATTATAGCGGAGCAGCTTCAATGAATTCCCGAGGCTGCCGAGTTCTGGAGGCTGCTCTTCCTTGGAGCACCGGACATGTCCGGTGTTCACCGGACAGTCCGGTGAATTATAGCGGAGTTGCCTCTGGAAATTCCCGAAGGTGACGAGTTCGAAGTTTGAGTCCTCTGGTGCACCGGACAGTCCGGTGCGCCAGACCAGAGGTACCTTCGGTTGTCCCTTGCTCCTTTGTTTGAACCCAATACTTGGTCTTTTTATTGGCTAAGTGTGAACCTTTTGCACCTGTATAACTTATACACTAGAGCAAACTAGTTAGTCCATTTATTTGTGTTGGGCAATTCAACCACCAAAATTAATTAGGGACTAGGTGTAAGCCTAATTCCCTTTCAATCTCCCCCTTTTTGGTGATTGATGCCAACACAAACCAAAGCAAATATAAAAGTGCATAATTGAACTAGTTTGCATAATGTAAGTGCAAAGTTTGCTTGGAATTGAGCCAATATAAATACTTACATGATGTGTATGGATTGTTTCTTTGTTTTTAACATATTGGACCACATTTGCACCACATGTTTTGTTTTGCAAATTCTTTTGTAAATTCTTTTCAAAGACTTTTTGCAAGACAGTCAAAGGTAAATGAGTAAGATTTTTGCGAAGCTTTTTCAAGATTGAAAGTTTCTCCATTTGTTTCAAATGCTTTTCCTTTGACTAAACAAAACTCCCCCTCAAATAAATTCTCCTCTTAGTGTTCAAGAGGGTTTTAAGATATCAAGTTTTGAAAATACTACTTGCTCCCCCTTTAGAACACAAAGAGATACTAATTTGAATTTTACCAATTGAAAGTCATTAATTTTTAAAAATTAGGGTGGTGGTGCGGTCCTTTTGCTTTGGATTCATACTTTCTCCCCCTTTGGCATGAATCGCCAAAAACAGATACTTTTAGTGAGATATAAGCCCTTTCCTAACTACTTTCTCCCCTTTGGCAAATAAAACATATGAGTGAAGATTATACCAAAGATGGAGAGAGATGTTGAGCGACGGCGAAGGATGAGTAGTAGAGTGGAGTGGAAGCCTTTGTCTTCGCCGAAGACTCCAATTCCCTTTCAATATACCTATGACTTGGTTTGACATATACTTGAAAACACATTAGTCATAGCATATATAAAAGAGACATGATCAAAGGTATACTTATGAGCTATGTGTGCAAGTTTAGCAAAAGAAGTTCCTAGAATCAAGAATATTGAGCTCATGCCTAAGTTTGGTAAAAGTTTGTTCATCGAGAGGCTTGGTAAAGATATCGGCTAATTGATCTTTAGTGTTAATGTATGAAGTCTCGATATCCCCCTTTTGTTGGTGATCCCGAAGAAAATGATACCGAATGGCTATGTGCTTAGTGCGGCTATGCTCAACAGGATTATCCGCCATGCGGATTTCACTCTCATTATCACATAGAAGAGGAACTTTGGTTAATTTGTAACCATAGTCCCGCAGGATTTGCCTCATCCAGAGTAATTGCACGCAACAATGGCCTGCGGCAATGTACTCGGCTTCAGCGGTGGAAAGAGCGACCGAATTTTGCTTCTTTGAAGCCCAAGACACCAAGGATCTTCCCAAGAACTGGCAAGTCCCCGATGTGCTCTTCCTATTAATCTTACACCCCGCCCAATCGGCATCCGAATAACCAATCAAATCAAATGTGGATCCCCGAGGGTACCAAAGCCCAAACTTAGGTGTGAAAGCCAAATATCTCAAGATTCGTTTTACAGCCGTAAGGTGTGATTCCTTAGGGTCGGCTTGGAATCTTGCACACATGCAAACGGAAAGCATAATGTCCGGTCGAGATGCACATAAATAAAGCAATGAACCAATCATCGACCGGTATACCTTTTGATCCACGGACTTACCTCCCGTGTCGAGGTCGAGATGCCCATTTGTTCCCATGGGAGTCTTGATGGGCTTGGCATCCTTCATTCCAAACTTGCTTAGAATGTCTTGAGTATACTTCGTTTGGCTAATGAAGGTGCCCTCTTGGAGTTGCTTGACTTGGAATCCTAGAAAATACTTCAACTCCCCCATCATAGACATCTCGAATTTTTGTGTCATGATCCTACTAAATTCTTCACAAGTAGATTCGTTAGTAGAAACAAATATGATATCATCAACATAAATTTGGCATACAAACAAATCATTGTCAAGAGTTTTAGTGAATAAAGTAGGATTGGCCTTGCCGACTTTGAAGCCATTTGCAATAAGGAAATCTCTAAGGCATTCATACCATGCTCTTGGGGCTTGCTTGAGCCCATAAAGCGCCTTAGAGAGCCTATAGACATGGTTAGGGTACTCACTATCTTCAAAGCCGGGAGGTTGCTCAACGTAGACCTCCTCCTTGATTGGTCCATTGAGGAAGGCACTCTTCACGTCCATTTGATAAAGCTTGAAGCCATGGTAAGTAGCATAGGCTAATAATATGTGAATTGACTCAAGCCTAGCTACGGGTGCATAGGTTTCACCGAAATCCAAACCTTCGACTTGGGAGTATCCCTTGGCCACAAGTCGAGCTTTGTTCCTTGTCACCACACCATGCTCATCTTGCTTGTTGCGGAAGACCCACTTGGTTCCTACAACATTTTGGTTAGGACGTGGAACTAAATGCCATACCTCGTTCCTCGTGAAATTGTTGAGCTCCTCTTGCATCGCCATCACCCAATCCGAATCTTGTAGTGCTTCCTCTACCCTGTGTGGCTCAATAGAGGAAACAAAAGAGTAATGCTCACAAAAATGTGCAACCCGAGATCGAGTAGTTACCCCCTTATGAATGTCGCCGAGGATGGTGTCGACGGGGTGATCTCGTTGGATTGCTTGGTGGACTCTTGGGTGTGGCGGCCTTGGTTCTTCATCCTCCTTGTCCTCAACATTTGTATCTCCCCCTTGATCATTGCCATCATCTTGAGGTGGCTCATCTCTTTGATCTTCTTCTTCATCAACTTGAGCCTCGTCCTCATTTTGAGTTGGTGGAGATGCTTGCGTGGAGGAGGATGGTTGATCTTGTGTATGTGGAGGCTCTTCGGATTCCTTAGGACACACATCCCCAATGGACATGTTCCTTAGCGCTATGCATGGAGCCTGTTCTTCACCTATCTCATCAAGATCAACTTGCTCTACTTGAGAGCCATTAGTTTCATCAAACACAACGTCACAAGAAACTTCAAAAAGTCCTGAGGACTTGTTAAAGACTCTATATGCCCTTGTGTTTGAGTCATATCCTAGTAAAAAGCCTTCTACAGTTTTAGGAGCAAATTTAGATTTTCTACCTCTTTTAACAAGAATAAAGCATTTGCTACCAAAAACTCTAAAATATGAAATATTGGGCTTTTTACCGGTTAGGAGTTCATAGGATGTCTTCTTGAGGATTCGGTGTAGATATAACCGGTTGATGGCGTAGCAGGCGGTGTTGACCGCCTCGGCCCAAAACCGATCCGGTGTCTTGTACTCATCAAGCATGGTTCTTGCCATGTCCAATAGAGTTCGATTCTTCCTCTCCACTACACCATTTTGTTGTGGAGTGTAGGGAGAAGAAAACTCATGCTTGATGCCCTCCTCCTCAAGGAAGCCTTCTATTTGTGAGTTCTTGAACTCCGTCCCGTTGTCGCTTCTAATTTTCTTGATCCTTAAGCCGAACTCATTTTGAGCCCGTCTCAAGAATCCCTTTAAGGTCTCTTGGGTATGAGATTTTTCCTGCAAAAAGAACACCTAAGTGAAGCGAGAATAATCATCCACAATAACTAGACAGTACTTACTCCCGCCGATGCTTATGTAAGCGATCGAGCCGAATAGGTCCATGTGTAGGAGCTCCAGTGGCCTGTCACTAGTCATGATGTTCTTGTGTGGATGATGAGTGCCAACTTGCTTCCCAGCTTGGCATGCGCTACAAATCCTGTCTTTCTCAAAATGAACATTGGTTAGTCCTAAAATGTGTTCTTCCTTTAGAAGCTTATGAAGATTCTTCATTCCAACATGGGCTAGTCGGCGGTGCCAGAGCCAACCCAAGTTAGTCTTAGCAACCAAGCAAGTGTCGAGTTCAGCTCTATCAAAATCTACCAAGTATAGCTGACCCTCTAACACTCCCTTAAATGCTATTGAATCATCACTTCTTCTAAAGACAGTGACACCTACATCAGTAAATAGACAGTTGTAGCCCATTTGACATAGTTGCGAAACGGAAAGCAAATTGTAATCTAAAGAATCTACAAGAAAAACATTGGAAATAATATGGTCAGGTGATATAGCAATTTTACCCAATCCTTTGACCAAACCTTGATTTCCATCCCCGAATGTGATAGCTCGTTGGGGATCTTGGTTTTTCTCATATGAGGAGAACATCTTCTTCTCCCCTGTCATGTGGTTTGTGCATCCGCTGTCGAGTATCCAACTTGAGCCCCCGGATGCATAAACCTACAAAACAATTTTAGTTCTTGACTTTAGGTACCCAAACGGTTTTGGGTCCTTTGGTATTAGAAACAAGAACTTTAGGTACCCAAACACAAGTCTTGGAGCCCTTGTGTTTGCCCCCAACAATCTTGGCAACTACCTTGCCGGATTTGTTAGTCAAAACATAAGATGCATCAAAAGTCTTAAATGAAATGGTATGATCATTTGATGCATTAGGAGTTTTCTTTCTAGGCAACTTGGCACGGGTTGGTTGCCTAGAGCTAGATGTCTCACCCTTATATATAAAAGCATGGTTAGGGCCAGAGTGAGACTTCCTAGAGTGAATTCTCCTAATTTTGCTCTCGGGATAACCGGCAGGGTATAAAATGTAGCCCTCATTATCCTGAGGCATGGGAGCCTTGCCCTTAACAAAGTTAGATAAATTCTTTGGAGGGGCATTAAGTTTGACATTGTCTCCCCTTTGGAAGCCAATGCCATCCTTGATGCCAGGGCGTCTCCCATTGTAGAGCATACTTCTAGCAAATTTAAACTTTTCATTTTCTAAGTTATGCTCGGCAATTTTAGCATCTAATATTGCTATATGATCATTTTGTTGTTTAATTAAATCCATGTGATCATGAATAGCATTGATATCAACATCTCTACATCTAGTACAAATAGAAGTGTGCTCAACGGTAGATGTAGAGGGTTTGCAAGATTTTAATTCTACAACCTTAGCATGCAACATATCATTCTTAGTTCTAAGGTCGGAAATTGTAACATTGCAAACATCTAATTCTTTAGCCTTAGCAATTAATTTCTCATTCTCATTTCTAAGGCTAGCAATAGAGACATTCAACTCATCAATCCTAGCAAGTAAATCAACATTATCATTTCTAGGATTGGAAGTTGAATCAATACAAACATGAGAATCAACCTTAGCAATTAATTTAGAATTTTCATTTCTAAGGTTGTTAATGGTCTCATGGCAAGTGCTTAGCTCACTAGACAATTTTTCACATTTTTCTACCTCTAGAGCATAAGCATTCTTAACCTTAACATGTTTCTTATTTTCTTTAATTAGAAAATCCTCTTGGGAATCCAAAAGGTCATCTTTTTCATGAATGGCACTAATCAATTCATTCAACTTTTCTTTTTGTTCCATGTTAAGGATGGCAAAAAGGGTACGCAAATTATTTTCCTCATCACTAGCATTATCATCACTAGAGGACTCATATTTAGTGGAGGATTTGGATTTAACCTTCTTCCTTTTGCCGTCCTTTGCCATGAGGCACTTGTGGCCGACGTTGGGGAAGAGGAGTCCCTTGGTGACGGCGATGTTGGCGGCGTCCTCGTCGTCGGAGGAGAAGTCGGTGGAGCTCTCGTCCGAGTCCCATTCACGGCAAACATGGGCATCGCCGCCCTTCTTGTAGTACCTCTTCTTTTCTTTCCTCTTTCCCTTCTTGTCGTTGCCCCTGTCACTGTCACTAGATATAGGACATTTTGCAATGAAATGACCGGGCTTACCACACTTGTAGCAAACCTTCTTGGAACGGGATTTGTAATCCTTCCCCTTCCGTTGCTTGAGGATTTGGCGAAAGCTTTTGATGATTAAAGCCATCTCCTCATTGTCGAGCTTGGAGGCGTCAATCGGTTGTCTACTCGGTGTAGACTCCTCCTTCTTCTCCTCCGTCGCCTTAAATGCCACCGGTTGTGCTTCGGACATGGAGGGTTCATCAAGCTCGTCGATCTTCTTTGATCATTTAATCATACATTCAAAGCTCACAAAATTCCCGATTACTTCCTCGGAGTCATTAGTGTGTATCTAGGAGTACCACGAATTAATTGAACTTGAGTGGGGTTAAGGAAAATAAGTGATCTCAAAATAACCTTAACCACCTCGTGGTCATCCCATTTCTTGCTCCCGAGGTTGCGCACTTGGTTCACCAAGGTTTTGAGCCGGTTGTACATATCTTGTGGCTCCTCGCCTTGGCGAAGACGGAAGCGACCGAGCTCCCCCTCGATCGTTTCCCGCTTGGTGATCTTGGTGAGTTCATCACCCTCGTGCGCGGTCTTGAGAAGGTCCCAAATCTCCTTTGCATTCTTCAACCCTTGCACCTTGTTGTATTCCTCCTTGCTTAGAGAGGCAAGGAGTATGGTTGTAGCTTGGGAGTTGAAGTGCTCGATTTGGGCCACTTCGTCCGTATCATAGTCTTCATCCCCTACGGATGGTACATGTGCTCCAAACTCAACAACATTCCATATACTTTTGTGGAGTGAGGTTAGATGAAATTTCATTAAATCACTCCACCTAGCATAATCTTCTCCATCAAAGGTTGGCGGTTTGCCTAATGGAACGGAAAGTAATGGAGTAGGTCTAGATGTACGAGGATAGTGTAGAGGGATCTTACTAAACTTCTTGCGCTCTTGGCGCTTAGAAGTTACGGATGGCGCATCGGAGTCGGAGGTCGATGTTGATGAAGTGTCGGTCTCGTAGTAGACCACCTTCCTCATCCTCTTGTGCTTGTCGCCTTTCCGATGCGACTTGTGGGAAGAAGATTTTTCCTTCTTCTCTTTGTGGTGAGAAGAAGAAGATCTTTTCTCCTTCCGTTTGGAGGAGTCCTTCTTCTTCTCCTTCCTCTTGGTGCGGGACTCTTCCGATGAAGTGCTCCCTTGGCTCGTAGTGGGCTTGTCGCCGGTCTCTATCTCCCTCCTGGTGTGATCTCCCGACATCACTTCGAGCGGTTAGGCTCTAATGAAGCACCGGGCTCTGATACCAATTGAAAGTCGCCTAGAGGGGGGGTGAATAGGGCGAAACTGAAATTCTCAAAAATAATCACAACTACAAGCTGGGTTAGCGTTAGAAATATAATAGAGTCCGCAAGAGAGGGTGCAAAACAAATCGCAAGCGAATAATGAAGTGAGACACGCGGATTTGTTTTACCGAGGTTCGGTTCTCTCAAACCTACTCCCCGTTGAGGAGGCCACAAAGGCCGGGTCTCTTTCAAACCTTACCCTCTCTCAAACGGTCCCTCGGACCGAGTGAGCTTTCTCTTCTCAATCACTTGGAACACAAAGTTCCCACAAGGACCACCACAAGTTTGGTGTCTCTTGCCTCAAATTACAAGTGAGTTTGATCGCAATGAAAGAATCAAGAAAGAAGAAAGCAATCCAAGTGCAAGAGCTCGAAAGAACACAAGCAAATCTCTCTCTCTAATCACTAGGGCGTTGTGTGGAATTTGGAGAGGATTTGATCTCTTTGATGTGTCTAGAATTGAATGCTAGAGCTCTTGTAAGTAGTTGAGAAGTGGAAAACTTGGATGCAATGAATGGTGGGTGGTTGGGGGTATTTATAGCCCCAACCACCAAACTAGCCGTTTGGTGAGGCTGTCTGTTCGATGGCGCACCGGACAGTCCGGTGCACACCGGACATGTCCGGTGCGACAGCCACGTCACCAAAAGTCGTTGGGGTCAACAGTTGGAGCTCTGTCTTCTGGGCCCGCCTGGATGTCCGGTGGCGCACCGGACATGAACTGTAGAGTGTCCGGTGCGCCAGCATGGGCGTGCCTGACCTCTGCGCGCGCAGCGCGCGCATTTAATGCGTCGCTGGAAGCCGTTGGCGCCGAAATAGCCGTTGCCCTGCTGTTACACCGGACAGTCCGGTGTACACCGGACAGTTCGGTGAATTATAGCGGAGCAGCTTCAATGAATTCCCGAGGCTGCCGAGTTCCGGAGGCTGCTCTTCCTTAGAGCACCGGACATGTCTGGTGTTCACCGGACAATCCGGTGAATTATAGCGGAGTTGCCTCTGGAAATTCCCGAAGGTGACGAGTTCGAAGTTTGAGTCCTCTGGTGCACCGGACAGTCTGGTGCGCCAGACCAGAGGTGCCTTCGGTTGTCCCTTGCTCCTTTGTTTGAACCCAATACTTGGTCTTTTTATTGGCTAAGTGTGAACCTTTTGCACCTGTATAACTTATACACTAGAGCAAACTAGTTAGTCCATTTATTTGTGTTGGGCAATTCAACCACCAAAATTAATTAGGGACTAGGTGTAAGCCTAATTCCCTTTCACTTACCAACAACACGGTGTGGAGGCCCACCTCCATGCAGTAAGGCAGGAGCCCGAGTAAACCCTCCGGAAGTTCATCTCCCGCTTCACCAAGGTGCGAGGTACGATACCTCGTATTTCCGATGCCTCCATCATCACGACCTTCCGACAGGGGGTGTGTGATAAGAAAATGTTGGAGAAATTGGCCACACATGATGTGGAGACTGTCCCTACGCTCTTCACCCTTGCGGACAAGTGTGCCAGAGCTGCTGAAGGCCGGGCATGGCACTCGGCCCCACAAACTAGGACCACTCAGACGGGTGGTTCGGGTGCCATTCCCCGAGATGGCAGAAAGAAAAGAAGGGCCGCGGCTACGAGAAGCCGCAGCCTTCCACGCTGGTCGTCGCAGCTGCGATCGGGGGCTGGGGCGACCCCAACAAGCGCCCACGACCACAAAGGGGTAACGGCGACTCATGCCCTGTACATCCCAACGATCGCCACAGCGCCACAGAGTGTCGTGAGATCATTGATCTCGCAAAACGCGCCAGCGAGCGACGTGAGCAGTCTTCCAGAGACGGCTCCCCACCTCGCTGCCGCCCTGGGAAAGAAAAGGTCGACGACGGAGAGGTGGCTGCGGCTGAACAGGACCTCGGGTATCAGTCACCCGAAGGGGACCTGAAGGACATCTTCGCAAAAGACTCCCACTCCGACGGTGACGACTAGGCAGACCACCCGCGGGACCCCATGTCCCCCGGCCTGTGGAGCTGAAGCCTGCCTTCCTCCGGGAACCCATCTGGATTCCCCACGGGTCCAGCTTTCTGACTGGTTCATCCAGGAATGACCACAGGCAAAGGCGGGGCCTCCTTCGTCAAATGCAGATGGGAACCTAGGGTCGGGACCTAATCCTACAAGAGTACCAGACCAAATTAGGGCTCCGTAACACTCCCCCAGCTGGGAAGGACCCTTCATGGTAATGGGAGTACCCCGACCCAAGGGCAACTATCTAGCTTTGACCGAAGGAATGCCTCCCTGGTGCTGGAACATCTCTGTAAGTTCTATCTATAAAGCAGGTCTGAGTGGCCGAGTTGTTTCCCTTTTGTAACTAGGTAGCGCATACGTGTACACCAACCCTGTGGGGTCTGTCCTCATAAACCCGACCTATTGGTCCGCACACATGCATGATAAGTTATAAAGGAAAACTACCCTCTCAGATGCGCCTCTACGATAGTATTGTCCTACTGCTCCATGGTCATACCTTGTAGTCTTCTGGATGTTATTTTACCTAACTCACCCAAGCAGTTCTCGTTCCATCAAACATAATGACATCTGAATTGGACAGTCAGGCTTGCAGGTTAGGACCTCTTCGTGAAAGCAGGAGGGCCCGATAGCCTAGGGGCCGGTTCTAAAGAATGGGAACTCGTTCCATGGGGTGGTCCGGAGCCTGTGTGGCTGCTTAGCCTGGTCCTGTACCCGAAAGCCTGCAAACTCCACCGCTCCGTGATGGGTACCCTAGTACTTAGAACTATAAGTCATGTGAGTCCGACAACCTGGGGTCCGAAACTAGAGAAGAGACACCTGTCTCCTGGAGTGGCCCGGAGCCGTGTAGCCGCTCAGCCTGGTCTCGTACCGTGGGCCTACATGCTCCGCCACTCTGTGGCGGGTGTCCTAGTACCTAGAACCACCATCTAGGGAGTCCGGACGCACAACTTGGCTCCCCCAGACTAGACCCTGCAAGTCCCGAGCACGTATCAAAGGATGGCTAGTGTCAGATGGCGGGTCCTGCGGGTGTACTACTAATGCGACTTAGCTAAAGCTGTGTACAGACCCAGGTCTCGGTGAGGCTGTCTCCCGAAGGTCGTTGACAACCCTTTCAGACGCGCTGGAATCCAACCTTGACACGTCAAGCCTGCATCCTAGGCGGGGGGCCAGATACCAAGGGGAGTCAACAACAGCGGGAGCGAGCGATGCACAGATAAGTGTTAAACACTGCTTTATAAATAATACTCAAAAGTACCTTACAAAAATAGGAAAAAGCCTAGGGGCCAGTTCTAAAGAACAGATGCCCATTCCATGGGGTGGTCCAGAGCCTGTGTGGCCGGTTAGCCTGGTTCCGTACCCGAAATCCTGCACACTCCATCACTCCGTGACCGGTGCCCTAGTATTTGGAACTTTAAGTCCTATGCGTCCGACAGCTTGGGGTCCAGAACTAGAGAAGCGATGCTTGTCTCCTGGGTAGTCCGGAGCCGTGTAGTCGCTCAGCCTGGTCCCATACCGTGGGCCTGCACACTCCACCACCCTGCGGTAGGTGTCCTAGTACCTAGAACCACCATCCAGGAAGTTCGGACACACAACTTGGCTTCCTAGACTAAGATCTTGTATAAATATGTTATTACATTTTGCTTCCGAGCAAGTATATGTTATGACATTCCCTTACAAGTGGGACCCTAGCTCCATTTCTATAGGAATGGACTACGCTGCACCAACAGGAGTCGCGCTGGAAGCTGGCTCCAGACAGCGCAACCAACAGCAGCGACCACCTCTGCATCGACGGATCGCCGGCGACAGCGACCACCTCTGCACCAACAGTGACAACGAACTCCGCTCCGGGCGGCTAGACAGCAGCAGTGATCGCCTTAGGGTGAGCGCTACTGTAAAAAGGTCCTCGCCCTCGTCCTCCTAAGGGGGGCGACAACGAGGCCATTAAAGCCAAAAAGTCAGGGACTCAGCGGCAGATGGCTCTGATGCCCTCGCCAGCGGAGGCAACCACCTCTGCAAGGGGTAGCCTCACCAGCGGTAGCGACCTCCTCTGTACCAGTCAGCGGCGGCTGCCTCAGCACGCACGAAGGGGTCCTCGCTCCGGTCTGACCAACGGGAGTGAGGACAAGACCATCCAAGAACGCCACCGCTACCACTGCGGCGTACGCGCGTCTTGTACGGTCCCCCTAGTGTGGCCGATGGGCAGGAGAAGGGGTGGATGTGTCGGACCCGCACACGGCACAACCGTCGCTCGTGCGGTGGTCGGACAGCCACGCCCCGGCCAGAGCGGCAGGAGGCAGCGTCGGAGGCGGCGCCGAAGCCGTCTAGCCCAAAGGGCCGGGCACGCTGCAGCTGACAGCCCGTAGCCAGCCGGCCCCGCGTAGCCGAGGTCTGCCTCCTCCGTAAGGCTGGCAAACACCCTTCTCCTCTGAATGCTGGAGGAAGAAGCGGGTCGCCAGCCCACGTGGAGGGCAGGGCCCCGACTTGGCTCACCCCCCGCCCCGGCGAGGATGATGAACATCCTTGAAGCTGAGGCTGGGGGGGAAGCCGCAGCCCGACTTGCTTCTCCCCACTGCGAGGCTGGTGGTCATCCTTCTGGATGGCCAGTGGCGGGGGACAGCAGTCGGGCTGCATGATGAAAATCCTTGAAGCCGAGCAATGGTGGAAGAGCACCAACCTCCTCGAGGTTGCGCTCCTTTAAACAACAGCAAGAAGAAGACAAGATCGGCAGCCCAACTGCGGTCGCAAGCTCTCCGACGATAGGACCACTAGAGGGGATGGCACTGACGCGGACCTCTCCAAAAAACACCGGCGCACCCCATCTAGAGGTCTGGGAGGAGGAAGGGCGCGATGAAGGCGAGAGGAGCAAAGCATGGTTACTGCCCGGGAGATTGATCCCTTTTTATAGGCAGATCTCCCCACTCGCGTCTTGAAGCACCATGGGCAAAAATCTCCCCCGATGTACTCCAAAGTTCCTACCCTATGACACGGGGGCCATGCCCCACGTGTCAGACTGATTGACCTGAAGCGCAGAGAAAGCGAACCACCGCGCAGAGAGCGTGCAACTACCCCACAGTTATGCGCCCCTTCATTCTCGGGGCAACCAGCGGTCAGGAAGGTGAACCGCTGCATAAAGGAGCATGCAACCGCCCCGCGGTTAAATGCTCCCTCATCTTCACCGAAACCAGCGGTCGAAAAGTCGAACCGCCACACGGGAAGCGTACAACCGCCCCGCGGTTATGCGCCCTCTCAGTTTCGCCGCAACCGGCGGTCCAACATGGGGGCCCAGGCCCACATGTCATGCAACTGGTACGCCAGTCACTGGGTGCGGAAAAGTCACACCGCCACTCGCACCAATGCCACGACTCCTCAGGGCCGTCGCGGAAAAGTGAAGAGATAAGTTTTCAGAACCAGTGCGGTGACTCGAGGCACCCCGCGCATGGCCCAGCAGTGCGCGCTAAGTATGAGAGTCACGGGCCAGTCAACCGTGAAAGCGGGCATGGCCGTCGGCGTGACCATAGGCGGGCCGACAGCAACTGCATCAACAGGCGCGCAGGAGCGGCAGGCCAACCACCAATAAGACTCTGGCCCCGCCAGCAGGATCATATCCCCTCCTGAGGTGGGCCCGGGGGCCACTATCGGTACCCTAAATCAGGGGTACCCTCTTCTACAGCACGAAGACGCCGCACCCGTGCAACATCCCCAGGCCACGCGGAGGACGACGCCTGACCCCACCGCATGGGCAGGCCAAAGGGCGCACGTGGCAAGGAAAGACAACACATCCCAGTGTGTATCGTGGGATGCGGACCTCCACAGAAGGACACTGGACCCCTATACGCATAAGTCTAGGGCCTCCGAGTAAGGTCTGAACCTCAGCAAGGTCCCGAGACGAGGAGGACCCTGGCGTGAGTAGGGGTCCCGTGCTAACACGTGTCCAGGCCTTGCCCTTTACTTCTCGCTCAGGCGGAGACCCGCTGCTTGTGGCCCATGACATAAGCCATCGGGCCGAGCCTGACGTAAAGCCGTGCAGCCCCTACATTTATCGAGGAGAGGACGCGCCGCCTGCCACTGCGCTGATAGGTGACGTGCCCTCTCAGCATTTAATGCGTCCCGTCCCATCCGCTGGCAGGCGGTGTCAAAGTCATCCAGCAGGCGGCGCGCCTGCTGGGTCTGCTAGCGAACAGTGCGCCCGTGCCAGGCAACACACTGTGTTATCCCTTCTACAAGAAGCTTCCCCTGCACGCCGAAGATACACAGATCTCGGACGACAGGACACAAAGGATTCCCCCGGCAGCAAATATATATAGTCCCAAGTGTTATATTCTCTATGTCCCTGGGCCCACATGTCGGGGCTTAGTACCTTTGTGCATGCCCCCTTCAGCTCTAAAAGGGGAGGCATGCGACGTTACAAGATAGATCCAAGCTTAGACTCACAATACATTACACAGTAGAGTAGGGTGTTACGCCCCGGCGGCCTGAACCACTCTAAACCCTCGTGTGCTCTCGTGTGTTCATCCACCAGTCTCGTAGCAAGCAAAACGCTTAGGCCCCTCTTCTCTTTAGGATTTAGGGCGGGTGCAATCTGCCACCCGGCTGGGGAGATTTCCTCTCCGACAGACATAAATGTAATTTTGTCCGGGCTGCGTCTCGTGCCTATAAATAGATGAACAGTATCCTCGTACTGTTCACGCTGAATTGTAATCACTCTCGCGTCATTCTCGCATCTTCACCTTCTGACAAGCCGAAGGTATCATTGTAATATAAATATTGTTGATGTTTGTTCATGTTTATGATATAAGAATATAAATAACTTACTGATTCATAATTATTATTTATATTCTTTTGTATTTCATGTATCCTTATTTATACTTGTTCACTGTAATGATGAAGGTACACCCTTCATGACCTTCGTCTGGAGATCATTATATCCAAAAGGAGATAATGCTTTGAAGGACGAAGGTCTCTAATTATTAACAATCGTGTTGTCTTGTTCTTGATGTATAACATTTGAGAACAAGGACCAACATTGGCGCCCACCTCCGGTGAACTCACTTCCACAGTTGTGATAATGGCTTCGTACAACAATTAAGCTGTAGCACCTTCAGCTACGAAGCTGGTACTCCCAATTACAGGCGGCTCAAGTTCTGAACCAGCCAACAAGAAGCAGAAGAAAGAAGCACAGAGAAGGGTACAACATGTTGGGTACAAGGACCCTTCATCAAGTCCAAGTGGTCTCATATTCCAATTACCTTCTCTCAGGAAGACCTTCAGCTCAAGGATTATCCTCACAACGATGCAATGGTCATATCTTGTGTCATCAAGGGATTTTTGGTTCACAATATCCTGGTAGACACAGGCAGTGCAGCGGATATCATCTTTGTAAAGGCTTTCAGGCAAATGCAGGAGCCAGAAGATAAGATACATGATGCAACACACTCTCTTTATGGCTTCAGAGGAAGACAGATTGTGGCACTTGGCAAGATAACAATGTAAATTACCATTGGCTATGTCCATAACACAAGAACAGAACATGTTGTCTTTGACATTGTTGATATGGAATATCCATACAATGCAATTATTTGTCACGGAACACTCAACGCCTTCGAAGCAATACTACATCTAGCATATCTATGCATGAAGATACCTTCGGAACAAGGGCCCATTGCTATACATGGGAGTCAAGAAGCCGCTAGAAGGGCTGAGGGGAATTGGACGTATTCGAAGGCTATTAACAATATAGATGAAGCCGAAGCTTATCAACAGTATAAGCATAAAAGAGAGAAGGCTGCTTCTGCAGATCAGCCAAAGCCTATGCTTCTCTGTGAGGACATAGCAGACCAAAAAGTATTGTTGGGATCTTAGCTATCTGATGAATAGGAAAAAACCTTGTTAAGGTTCCTGTTTAACAACAAAGATGTTTTTGCTTGGACAGCCAATGACCTTTGTGGCGTCAATAGAGATGTTATTGCGCACTAGTGTGGACCCATCCTTCAGACCAAGAAAGCAGAAGCTTCGGAAAATGTCTGATGATAAAGCCGAAGGTGCACGAAATGAAGTAAAGAGACTTCTTAGTGCCGACGTTATCGAAGAAACATATCCAGAGTGGCTGGCTAACACCGTCATGGTGAAAAAGCTAATGGGAAATGGAGAATGTGCATTGATTTCACAGATCTCAACAAGGCATGTTCGAAGGATGAGTTCCCTTTACCAAGGATAGATTCCCTCGTAGATGCAGCAGCTTCTTCAGAACTCATGAGTCTATTGGACTGATACTCGGGTTATCATCAAATTTAGATGAGAAAGGAGGATGAGCCAAAAACAAGCTTCATAACTCCTAGTGGTACCTATTGCTACCTTCGGATGCCTGAGGGGCTCAAGAATACTGGAGGAAGCTTCAACAGAATGACTGCCAAGGTTCATTCTCAAATTGGCAGGAATGTGCTGACTTATGTCGATAATATCATAGTAAAGAGCACGAAGCAAGAAAATCATGTAGCCGATTTGCAAGAAACATTTGCCAATTTTAGGCAAGCTGGTCTCAAGTTAAATCTAGAGAAATGTGTCTTCGGAGTGAAGAAGGGCAAGTTTTTGGTTGCCTGATATCAACAAGAGGCATCAAAGCTAATCCAAGTAAAATCGAAGCTATCCTTCGGATGGAGCCACCAAATTCAAAGAAGGGGGCTCAACGATTAGCAGGAAGGATGGCATCGTTGAATAGATTTATATCAAGATTAGCAGAGAGGAATTTACCATTCTTTGAAATACTGAAGTCAGCCGAAGTCTTCCAGTGGGGACCGGCTCAACAGAAAGCCTTCGAAGAATTGAAGCAGTATTTGATAGATTTGACAACCCTAACCCCACCTTCATCAGGAGCTTCATTACTTTTATATGTGGCTGCTTCCCACGCTGCGGTTAGTGCAGCACTTGTACAAGAGAAACAAGTTCGCCAGATAAAAAAGCAAGCACCAATATACTTCGTCTCTGAAGTACTCAGCCCACCAAAGAAGAATTACACAGAATTGGAGAAGGTACTCTATGCTATATTGATGGCCTCTAGAAAGCTTCGGCATTACTTCCAATCTTATCACATAATAGTACCATCATCACAACTCCTCAAAGATATAATGAGGAACAGAGAAGCTACAAGAAGGGTCAGAAAATGGGCCGCAGAACTCAATGAATTCACCATTGATTATGTGCACAGGTCTTCGATTCAATCTCAGGCTCTAGCAGACTTTATTGTTGATTGGATGCCAGGGGCTCAAGATGAAGAAAGAATAAGTGATGCCGAAGCTTGGACGGTATTTTGTGACAGCTCCTGGGGAACCTTCGATGCAGGGGCAGCTGCTGTCCTAGTAGCACCATCTAAAGTCAGGACATGTTTTGCAACAAAGTTAGATTTCAGTTGTACAAATAACATTGTCGAGTACGAAGCTCTTCTTTTGGGGCTTCGGAAGCTAAAGGCAATGGGAATAAGAAGGGCAATCCTTAAAACTGATTCACAAGTTATTTTGGGCCATGTGGATAAGAGCAACAAGGTAAGAGATCCGAAGCTTGAAAAATATTTGGATGCAATCCGAAGGTTGGAAGCTTCTTTTGATGGCTTTTCTGTAAAAAATATCCCAAGGGGAGAGAATGAGCATGCAGATTTATTAGCTAAATCAGCGGCACAGGGGCTTCATTTGCCTTCGGAAGTATTTTTTGAAACAATAAAAGCACCCTCAATGAGCTCATGGAAAGGGCAGTGCTCACAATCTCACCTGTACATAGTGAAGACTGGAGGACCGAAATAATATCCTTTCTCCAGGGCAATCATCTTTCAGATGACGAAGCTTATAATAAGATAATGGAAGCAAGAACAAGACCTTATGTAATAATTGAAGGGGAGCTATACAAGCATGGAGTTTGCTCCCCATTGCTCAAATGCCTATCCAGAAATGAAGGACATGAATTAATGAAGGAGATACATGCAGGACTGTGTGGAGTTCATATTGGGTCTAGGCCTTTACTGGGAAAGGTTTTTAGGCAAGGGTTTTATTGGCCGAAGGCAGCTTTGGATGCAGCGGACTTGGTCCAGAAATGTGAAAACTGTCAGAAGTGTGCTAGGGACCAGAAACAACCTTCGTCTCTGACACAACTGATCCAACCTACTTGGCCATTGCAGAGATGGGGCCTAGATTTGTTAGGACCGATCCCACCAGCACAAGGAAACTTGAAAGATGTTGTGGTAGCGGTGGAATATTTCTCAAAGTGGATCGAAGCTAAGCCTCTAGCTACCATAACTTTGGCCACAGTCCAAAAGTTCTTCTGGCAGAATATTGTTTGTCGCTTCGGTGTGCCGAAGGCTATTATAGTCGATAATGGAACTCAATTTGATGCTGAAACATTCAAGGTTTTTTGTGACCAGATTGGTACAAAAATACATTTTGCATCAGTAAGGCATCCAGAATCAAATGGGTTAGTAGAGAGAGCAAATGGAATTATAATGACAGGAATAATGAAATTAATCTTCAATCAACCCAAAGGAAAGTGGCCAGATGAATTAATAAAAGTGGTGTGGAGTCACAATACTGCCGTCTCAAGGTCAACAGGTTTTACTCCATTTAAGCTCTTGTTTGGCGACGAAGCAATAGCACCAGAAGAAGCAAGAACAGGATCAATAAGAACCAAAGCTTCAGCGGGGGATGAAGCCGATTGCCAAATAACAAAAGATACCATAGAAGGGACCAGACTTCAAGCCATAGAGCACATCAATAAGTACCAGGCCGAAACAATAAAATGGCGTGAAAGAAAAGTTCGATTGAAAAATATCAAACCAGGTCATTTGGTGCTTCGAAGGATAGCCAACCCAGATATAGTGGGGAAGTTACAGCTGAAATGGGAAGGTCCCTTTCTGGTAGTATCTTCGTCAAGACCCGGTTCTTACAGATTGAAGGATATGGATGGTAACGACATACCTAGATCTTGTAATGCGGATGAGCTTCGGCGATATTATGTGTAATTGATGTAATCTTTTTCCTATGGCACCCTTTTCCTTTCAGGTGGGGAGAAAGGTTTTTAATGGGGTCATAGTTTGTAATTTTCATTCTTTGTTTAGCCCTACGCAATACAAGGGACAAATTCCCCAAAAAATGTAAAATGTAATACCCGAATCCGCACCATCGAGTGCAAAGAGAACAGAGAAAAGCTCAAAAGTCGTCCCTAAGGTGATGCAGAGCTGTAATCACTCCGAAAGTAACGAAGCTACAAAAGTCGTTCCTAAGGGAGCGTTGAGTAAGTTCCGAAGCTGCAAAAGTCGTTCCTAAGGGAGCGCAAAGTAAGTTCTGAAGCTCAAAAGTCGTTCCTAAGGGAATGCAGAGCCAAAATACCACTGAAATAGAAGGTGAAGAAGCTCCAAAGTCGTTCCTATGGGGATATAGAGCTTAAATGCCACCAAAATAGAAGGTGAAGAAGCTCCAAAGTCGTTCCTAAGGGAATGCAGAGCTTAAATACCACCGAAATAGAAGGTGAAGAGACTCCAAAGTCGTTCCTAAGGGAATGCAGAGTCTGGGTGTGGTTTCATGTGTGTTCGGGTCATACATTTGCACAATTCTCACATCATTCTTTGCATTCATACAAGCATTCATTAGACATTCGTAGGAACATCATTATCATAGCACAAAGCATAACAGGAAAGGAAAAGTTGCCTGTCTTTGGTGACAAAATGCTTCGTTGAATACAAAGAAGCTTCATCTCAGTCAAAACGAAAAGAAGGCACTTTGTACAATGAGAAAATGCTTCGTTGTGAATGAAAAGAAGGGAAGGTGTTTTTCGCCTTCGGCTCAAAAATTATAATTGTGGGTTTCATCCACAGCAAAGCAATTTATACATGGACGAAGAGGTAAAAAATATAGTACAAGGTATGGACAAATATGTACAATGTTGTGTTCAGTTCTCAATTACAACCTTTTGCAAAATAATGCAAATAGATCCTAAGTTTTCTACAGGTAATTACAAAAAGAAGCTTCAGCCCAGTGACCTTCGGCACAAGCTAAGGCTTATTGATCTTCTGCGCCATCATCCTACAGACAAATGACGGTATAAGGTAAATGCAAATGCAATAAAAAAAGCTAAGGTAAAAGTTTCATACCGAGCCGAGCAGTTTTCGAGCTTCGTCTCCAGCTAGCTCGCGCCCGCCTTTAGCCCAAATTTGTGTTATGAATCTATTCCCAATACTTTGGGCCTCACTAGAAATATTCATTAAATCTGATGGTGATAGGCTAAAGTTTGGCATGTTCACTATTTTGCATGTGTGCATCCGGCCTTCAAAAATGCAGCAGTCGTGCCACGAGAAGCTAAAAGAGCACAGAAGTCACCGTGCCCAGTTATTACTTCGCCGAGTGCATCAACTTCATTCTCGATATGCTCGAAGGCTTTTGGTATATCTTCAGCCGAAGGGACAATTTCTTCAGAGCTGGCCCCAACTGAGCTAAATATTCCTTTTAACCGATCCACGCAGCGGGTAGCAAACTCCGAGCAATTATTCTGAAGATCTCTTAATGTCCCCTGCAGCTTCGAATTCTTCTCAGCTTCGGCTTTGGTTTTTGCTTGCAATTCTTTTCTTACTTGCTCGAAGTGCTCTGATTTCTCCTTCAAAGTTGTTTGAGCCTTGACAAGTTCTTCAAAGCTTGTAACTCTGCAAGGGAACCTTCGGTTGCTTGAAGCAAGAAATCTTTCTTTTCAAGAGAAGCTTCCAAATCTCTAATTTTGTTTTCTAGGCCTTCAATTATTATTTCATTCTCCTTATCTTCGAGATCTTGCTGCATTCTTAGTGCCTTGCTCAGCAACATACTCTGCGAAAACAAGTTAAGTATTAGTATATTTCAATCTTTCACAAAAACAACAAGAATCTAGACAAAGATTTCACCTTGAAATTGGAGTAAAATAGGCTGCCGACGATATGTTGCCGTCGGTAACCACTTATGTCAGATTCCAGCTTCGGGAAACCAACACTATTAGAGTGCCGATTATTTTTGCCCCGGCGCGGTCACGAATACATCCCAAAGTTTCTTCGTCAATCCCGCCGAAGAGCATAGATCCCGGCTGATAGCCACAGGATATTCCATATTCTTTTAGCTCCTCTCTGTCTGCCTCGGACAATTGCTAGCCGCCCAGGTGCCGAAGGTCGAAATCTTTTTCTTCTGAAGAAGCATCAACAACTTCTTTCCCTTTGTTAGGCACTTGCGGCCATGTTTTCCTCTGTAGCCGCAACTGTCCCTTATGTTACCATATCTGATATAAGCTTGTCAATTCCTGACATTGTGCTCGCAAGTTTGGCAGCTTCGGCAGTGGCTTCGGCTTTGGCACTTGTGGCGGGCACCATTCTGGATGCCGAGGCTGAAGGCGGTGTTTGCTCAATAGCTTGCATTACATTAACAATTCTCTGTTTCTTTTGACCTTTAGCCTTCTCCTTTACGGCTGAAAGTTGATCCTTCTTCTGTAAAATTTTCGTCAGTTCCGGTCCCAGAGGACTTAGCAGCTTGATGGGCAAGGAATCAGTCATTACCTTTAAAATTTCTGCCACTTCGGCAGTAGAGGGCGTTGAAGGAGTTTTTTCCCTTGCCTCAACCACCTTCGGCTCAGTAGAGGGAGTCATGTTAAGCTTCCGCTTTTTGGAGACTGCCGCTTTCGGCTCAGGAGTTGATCCTGCCTTTTTTGAAATATTCTCATCCTCCTTTACTAGCCTGGCAGCTTGCCTACTTAGAACACTGACAATCCTTTTTCTTTTCAAGCCTTCGGCATCCTTGTCAAGCCTTTCATAGTCTGCATATTCAAAATTTAGCGTGTCCATCACGCGATTCAGCCTTCGTTTTGGCCAAGTGTTGAAGGCAGCAGTCATTAACTGGTCCCCCTTCTTCGTGTAATTGCCAAGGATTTCATTGCACATAGTTTCAATCATTTCTAACCACTCTTGTCTTGGCTTCTTGAACTCTTTCTCAAACTTGAAACAGTAGGGGAGCCGAACAAGTTCGTGTTTTTTGCCCCCATCCTTCTTCTTGGGCATCCTCCAGCCACTAGGGGTCGGAAATACTCTATTTGCCAAGAATTCTTGCACCAGATCTCTAGTGCTGACTTCGGCCGCCACCACTCTAAACTCCACTTCCGCTACTTGGCATGGGGAGTCAAGCTGCATATGGCACAAGGGCCTTGTCATTCTGAAGCTCAATATCAATGGACTCATGACCATAGTCATCATCTTCTCCCTCTTTTTCTCGTCTGCCTTCATATAAAACCATTCACTTTTCCAACCAGTCGACCACTTAGTACGGTAGCTGAGAACTGGTGCCTTCGTATCCTTTCGATATGCAAAATTGTAGCAGCCAAAATTCTCATGAAGGCCATCTGCCCTAGCGTTCATCTAGTAGTGCAGCTCGTGCACCCGACAGAAAGCTTCATCATTAGGACTCATCCCCTGGCTTCGGAGGGCCCAGATATAGACACTAAGTCTAACAATTGCATTGGGTGTCAATTGATGAAGGTATATTTCAAATTTCTTTAAAACCTCTCCTATTGTATCATAAAAAGGGAACCAAAGCCCTGCTCTGAAGAAGCTTTTAAACACAACAACTTCATCATCCTTCGGCTCTGGAACCACTTCCTCGCCAGCAAAACGAACAAGTTTACTCTCAACTTCCCTAAAGTAGCCCAATTTCTTCATTATAACCATATCATCTGTCGTCACAGTGGATCTACCAAATTCAAGGTAGCTAGGTTTTGCTGGGCTCAAGATGGTGTAATCCTCTTCATCTTCGTTATCGCTCCCCTCTCCAACTAGGACTTGCTCAGCTTCAGCAGCTAAAGTACCTTCGGCAACAGGCCCCTCTGGCACAACAAGACCCGATTGTCTCATCACCTCTGATATCAGTGTCGTTTCAATTGCTTCAGCTTCGTCTCTCTCACGAGACACTCTAGTAGTGGATAGTACTCTGGCCATCAGTGTTTAGCTTTCTTGAGACGAAGCTGATCTCAAGTTTCAAAGAGTTTGCTCGAAAATGCAGCGCAGAAAGCTTCGATTATGCTTAAAATTTTTAACAGCACAACAGTGCGATGGCAATGAATGTTGTGGTAACTCCTCACCAACCCATCTGTTTATAAAGTACTGCAGGGGGAAGGCGAACCGCCATGCCGCTCGCACTGGCTGAGCGGTGGATCGTCCGGCGTCTGGAATATTATAATCGTTTCTCGACAACGAGCTCAGGGAAGGTGTTTTTCGGACCTTCGGAATTCCGAAGCCTTTGTGTTTTTCGCGGATCGAACTCGTTACGAAAAACTATCTAGCACCGCGAAGGGGCTACTGTTGGGGGTCTTCTTCTCTACCGAAGGTCCTCAAGAAAAAACACCTTCGACAAGACAACACAGACATGCACGACATGAAGATACAATCTGAAGATGATACAGACAGAAGCCGAAGCTATCATCGAAGGAGCTTCGGTTCAGCATCATGATGAAGACGAAGGACGATACCGATTTAAGGAGGAAAAGTCTATCTAGTCATCAATAGTTTGTACTATAATTATAATTACATGTCAAGGACATAAATGTAATTTTGTCCAGGCTGTGTCCCGTGCCTATAAATAGATGAACGGTATCTCCGTACTATTCACGCTGAATTGTAATCACTCTCGCGTCATTCTCGCATCTTCACCTTCTGACAAGCCGAAGGTATCATTGTAATATAAATATTGTTGATGTTTGTTCATGTTTATGATACAAGAATATAAATAACTTACTGATTCATAATCATTATTTATATTCTTTTGTATTTCATGTATCCTTATTTATACTTGTTCACTGTAATGATGAAGGTATGCCCTTCATAACCTTCGTCTGGAGATCATTATATCCAAAAGGAGATAATGCTATGAAGGACAAAGGTCTCTAATTATTAACAATCGTGTTGTCTTGTTCTTGATGTATAGCATTTGAGAACAAGGACCAATAGACTTTTTTCAAAAGATTTGCAAAAAGAATCTGAGTGGTGCAAATGTGGTCCAAAATGTTAAATATATCAAATCAAACTTATATGCTTAGAAATGCTTTCATTTCAAAATAACTTATGCACATTTGTCAAAATGCAAACTAGTTACATTTCTACACTTTGTATTTGTTTTGGTTTGTGTTGGCACCAATCACCAAAAAGGGGGAGATTGAAAGGGAAATAGCATCAACATTTCCTATAATCGATTTTGGTGTTTGATGACCATCACAAACCTTGTGGACTTACCAGTTTGCCTAGTTGATCATTTCTCAGGTGCATAAGTTCATCTACAACTAATTTAAGTCGACTGTCTGGAATACCATAGATTATTCTGGACAAGAGAAGATTTTTCGAAAAACACCTATGTTCCGACCATCCGGGCCCTTGCGGTGGACCGTCCGTGGCACCAGGGTGAGCCTCGGATAGGAACACTGCAAAAATGCAAGTCAACACTACGGACCGTCCGATGGAGAAGCGAGCACCGTCCGAGACCAAGCGCGGATCGTCCGGCCGCAGGCACGGACCGTCCGGTCATTGAAAAACCAAAAAAACCCGAAGGTGTCGGGTTCGATAAAATGCATTTTTAGCGTCCTTGTGGACCGTTCGGGGTGCATGATCGGACCGTCCGTGACTACTTTATGTGACATCTGACGACGTATGAAATGCTCTATAGCCGTTGATATTGCCGCTACTGCTGACCGTTGCAATTTTAGCCGTTGATGCGCAGGGGCGAACCGTCCGGACCAGGGGCGCGGACCGTCCGCGGTCGGCAGGATTGGAGCAACGGCTAGGAAGTGGTTGGAGGCTATAAATACAACCCAACCACCTCCATTCAATATACCCAAGCACTCCACTCATACACATTCAATACAAGAGCTAGCAATCCATTCCAAGACACAATCAAAGCATCCAATCTCTCCAAGTTCCACAATTGAGACAAGTGATCATTAGTGATTAGTGACTTGAGAAAGAGTGATTTGTGTTTCATTTGTTGCTCTTGTTGCTTGGTTTCCTTAATCGTGCTTTCTTCATCTCTCTCTAAACTCTCTAAGTGTTTTATAAACCTTGCAAGAGACACCTAATTGTGTGGTGATCCTTGTGGGGTCTTAGTGACCCGTGAGATTAAGAAGAAGCACTCAACCGGTCTAAGTGACCAATTGAGAGAGGAAAAGGGTTGAAATAGACCTGGCCTTAGTGGCCTCCTCAACGGGGACTAGGTTCTTTGGAACCGAACCTCGGTAAAACAAATCACCGTGTTCACTCGTCAATCTTCACTTGATTTGTTTTTCCTCTCTAAAAGTTCTATTGCTCATATTGATTTGAGTTTGCTCCCAAAGGTCATCCGCATTGATTGAGCAACTCTAAGCAAGGAGAACTATCTTCCGCACTTCAATTTAATTCTAACGCTAACCCCGACTTTAGTGCAAGTTTAAGTTTATAAATTTCAGGTTTTGCCTATTCACCCCCTCTAGTCATCAGGCTCATCTGAGGCCAATCCCAGACAAGCAGCATATTTCTGACTCGCCCGAGGGCTTCTCGATTGATGCTCCAGAAGGTGCCAAACTTCACCGACCAACTCTACAAGGAGGACCGGCTGACCAACTCTCCACCGACCAACTCTGCGAGGCGCACCTGCTGACTAACTCTTTACTGACCAACTTGTTGGAGCGAAGGCAGAAACGCCACCCTTCGCCCGAAGTCTCCACCACTTAGCCCCTGCCCTGACAGACAAAGCAGGCAGGGACACCCTTCGCTTCATCGGCACCAGAGACAACACGGAGACCCTTCGCTCGATTCGGCACCAGACGAAGGCCTGCGGCGACGCCTCCCCGCGGCGCGGCCTCGTTCAGCTCCGGGGCCCACATGAGATCTGGCCCATTGTAACGGGCCCTGCGTGGCCGCGTTTGTGTTACGGGCCTAATTTGTAAAGGCGTACTTGTAATTACAGCTTGTAACCCCGCTTTATGGGAATATTCTGGGGATAAACTAGGTACCTGAGGGCACATGCGTCCTTAACGCAAGGCGCCGTGCACTCGGATACCTATAAATACCCCCGCACAGTGCTCGTGAGAGGCTAGATTAACAGAGCTTTTGCCATCACGCGCGAGTGCCCTGTTGCCATCACCATTCACTCGTGTTGGATCCCCTTGCTGTCGAGAGCAAGTTCCAACATTTGGCGCCCACCGTTCGTGCTACGAGACAACCACCCGCGATGGCACCCAAGAGAGCTAACCCGAAGGCTGACGAGGCTGCGAAGGCAGCACTGCTCGCCGCAAGAAAGGGCAAGGCCCTCGCCCTCACCCAATCCACCCACCAAGAGGCCACTGAAGACGACACCCTCCGCACCTGCGACCCTGAGGGACAACCCTCAGGCTTCGCACCTCCCTCAGGCTTCGCACCTCCCTCAGACTTCGCACCACCGGAGGGCGCGGACCTCGCCGAGGACGGTGAGGTCCTCGGCATCTCAGCAGAAGAACAGCTACAGCTGCGCGCTCTGCGCCTCAAGAACCGCAACCTCCAGAGGCAGAAGGAGATACTGGAGGCCAAGCGCCAGCATGTGTCCGCACTCGCCAAAGTGCGGCAGATGATACGCGACGAAGAGCACAAGGCCTAGGAACTCGAGCGGGAGATTGCGCTGATGCAGCGCGAAGGCCACCTCAGCCCGCGGCACGAGTCATCCCTCCAGCAGCGCGCACAAAACAAAGACACGCGCGAAGGCCACCCCGGCCTGCAGCATGGGCCACCCCTGCAACACCGCGCGCAACCGGAGGACCCGCGTTTCCCCCAGCGCGACTTCACTTTCCCGCACGCCGCGCCATTCCAAGGGGTCAATTATCTCGATGAGCGAAGCCCCCTGGCGCCTCACCTGCAAGTGACGCCGTGGCCAGCTAACTTCCGGGCTGGGACCTACCCCAAGTACAACGGCAGCACCGACCCGGCTCAATACATAATGAGTTACCAGGTCGCCGTCGCATCGTCCGGGGGGGACGACGCCACAATGGCGAAGTCCTTCATCATCGCCCTCGAGGGCCCCGCACTCACCTGGTTCACCAGGTTGCCTCCGCTGTCCATCGATTCCTGGAGAAGTCTCCGGGACAAGTTCCTCCTCAACTTCCAAGGGTACCGCCCGGACACCGACGCCCTGGCCGAGCTCTCGCTCTGCAAGCAGCTAGAGAGGGAGACCCTGAGGGAATATTACCGCAAATTCCTGACACTCAAGTCATAGCTACCCTCAGTCGATGACCAGATTGCCATCCACTATGCTATCAGTGGTCTTCGCGCTGGCGTCCTTTACAGCCACTGCATCAGAGATCCGCCGAAGAATCTCCAAGAGTTATATCAGCTGTTTGAAAAGTACGCCAGATCCGAGGAGCTCCACCAGCGCAAGATTGAGTCCCAGCGGAAGCCAAAAGATGCTCCACAGTCCAGCCGCACGTGGACAAGGACCCCGCAACCAGACTTCGGTCGAGATGGCCGCGGTCAGCAGCAAGTGCACAACATTGCCAACCAGCAGCCGGCCGCTGACCCCCTTCGTCGCCAGGAATATCCCCCCCAGGGCCGCGGAAGTGGAACTCGCGGCAGGGGCCGAGGGCGTGCGCAGCCACCCCCTCCACCGCGCCGATTTTACTGCCTTTTCCATGGCGAAGACTGCGCCCACCAAACCAAAGACTGCCCCGAAGTGAAGGCCACCAGAGACAGAATGGCGAGGGTGCAGCCAGCCGACAACCCCAGAATTGTCGCGCATAATTACCAGCCACCCCCTCCACCATATATCCACGCTCCCGCCCCGCATCCACCGCACCACGCTTACCAACATCATCAGGAAGTACAAATCGTACATCCTCCGCCTCCACCACCACACCAGCAACAACAAAACATCCCCCATGCCCCAAAGCAGGAAGACTTCGCCGATCAACCTTATCGCGGAGTCATTCATATGATAACTGGGGGGTCCAGCACCGATTTCGACACCAAGCGGCAGAAGCGGGACCACTACCGCAGCATAAACCATGTCGCTGTCACGGGCCCAGTTGTGCAGACAAAGTGGTCCCACATACCGCTCACCTTCGACGCACGGGACGTCGACTTGCGCAGCGCCCCCCACTGCGACGCCATGGTTATCAATTGCAGCGTGGCAGGCTGGGACCTCCACAAGGTCCTCGTTGACAACGGCAGCCAGGCGGACATCATCTTCCTCCACGCCTTCGATCGCATGGGCATCAGCCACAGCCTGCTTAAGCCTTCGGACAACCCGTTGTACGGCTTCGGCGGCAAAGGCACCTTCCCCGTCGGCAAAATAGAGTTGCCCCTCTCCTTCGGTGTAGCACCCAATGCCCGAAGTGAGCAAGTGACTTTTGACATTGTGGATATGGTATATCCATACAACGCCATCATGGGCCGGGGCTCCATCAATAAGTTTGAAGCTGCCATCCACGGACTGTATTTGTGCATGAAGATACCAGGCCCGCTAGGCGTAATTACAGTCTTCGGTAACCAGCAGACAGCGCGCAACATAGAGCGGGACTTCGTGCCTGGTCAGAGGAACGTGCACTGTCTCACGACACAGTGCGAGGTCCCTGCGCCCGCCAGCCCAACTGACAAGCAGCACGACAAGGCTCAGTTGCAGAGTCAGGATGGGACCAAGACTGTCCCCCTCGATCAGGCCACGCCCAAGCAGACAGTCACTATCAGCGAAGACCTTACTTCGCATGAAGAAGAGAAGCTCCTCTGCTGTCTGGCCAAGAATAAAGATGTCTTCGCCTGGTCCGCCCTCGACCTGGTCGGAGTCAGCCGATCCATAATCGAGCACAGTTTGGGAATTGACCCCTCGGTGCGACCAAGAAAGCAAAGGCTCCGCAAAATGTCCGACGAAAAGACAGAGGCCGCCAAGGCGGAGGTGCACCGCCTCCTAGAGGCTAAATTCATTGAGCCAGTGGCTTACCCCACATGGCTCTCCAATGTTGTAATGGTGCAGAAAAAAAGCGGGAAATGGCGGATGTGCATAGACTTCACCAGTCTCAATAAGGCCTGCCCAAAAGACAATTTCCCGTTGCCACGGATCGACAAAATAGTCGATAGCGCGGCCGGATGCGAGGTCATGTCTCTCCTCGACTGCTTCTCCGGCTATCACCAGATATACATGAAGGCGGAAGACAAGGCTAGCACCAGCTTTATAACACCCTTCGGCACTTATTGCTTCGTCAGAATGCCGGAGGGTCTCAAGAATGCCGGGTCCACCTTCTCCAGACTCACCAAAACAGTACTCGAAGGGCAGGTCGGCAGAAATATATTTACATATGTGGACGACATCGTCGTCGCCAGCAAAAATAAGGAGGACCATCTCGCCGACCTGGCCGAGACATTCGCAAACATGCGAGATGCACGACTCCGCCTAAACCCGGAAAAGTGCGTTTTCGGTGTTCGCCAGGGCAAGATATTGGGCTACCTGGTGTCACACCGCGGCATCGAGGCCAACCCAACCAAGATCCAGGCCATCATCGACATGTCGCCTCCGCAGTCCGCCAGGGACGTCCAGCGTCTGACAGGCAGATTGGCCGCTCTCAACAGATTCATCTCCAGGTCGACCGAGCGAAGTCTTCCTTTCCTCAAAACTCTCCGCGGCGCAAAAGACTTCGCCTGGGGGCCGGAGCAAGCAGCGGCCTTCGCCTCATTAAAACAGTACTTAACGGAGCTGGCCACCCTCACGAGCCCCGATTCCTCGCTCCCCCTATTGCTCTATGTCACGGCTTCGCCGCACGCGGTCAGCGCGGCACTAGTGCAGGAGCAGTCAGTCGAAGGCGCTGTCAGACAGTGCCCTGTTTATTACGTCTCCGAGGTCCTGACACCGTCCAAATGCAACATGACAGAGCTGGAGAAGATCGCCTACGCAGTTGTTATGTCCTCGCGCAAGCTGCGCCATTACTTTGAAGCATTCAAGGTCCGCGTCACCTCAGACAGGGGGCTCGGCGAACTGTTTAGAAACCCGGAGGCATCGGTAAGGATCACCAAGTGGGCAGCCGAACTCTCCGGCTACCACATCAGCTTCGAGCCCAGGACAGCCATCAAATCGCAAGTCCTGGCAGACTTCATCGTCGACTGGACCGGGCCAGTAACACAGCCGGACCCGACCACAGAGAAGGTCTGGACGATCCATTGCGACGGCGCATGGTGCCATGCGGGGGCAGGCATCGCTGCAATCATAACCTCACCAGTCGGGGTCAAGCACAGATATGCAGCATGACTCAGCTTCAATCTAGAATCCGACAGATGCACAAATAATATAGCAGAATACGAAGCAGTCATCCTCGGCCTCCGCAAGCTAAGGGCCCTCGGAGTCACCACTTGCATCATCAAAACAGACTCCAAGGTAGTTGCCGGTCAGGTCGAGAAAGACTATGCAGCCAAGGACCCCGCACTCATGCAGTACCTCGCGGCCATCCGAAGTCTCGAGAGGCAGTTCAAGGGGTTCACCGTGCAGCATGTGGACCGGGCCAAGAATGAGGAGGCCGACGCATTGGCCAAGGCCGCGGCCAGGGGCGAAATTATGCCCTCCGACGTGTTCTTCCATATCATTGGCACGCCAGCAGTCCGGAGCCCCGAAGGGCTCCAAATAACCAATGACAGCGAGGGCCACCGTACAGTTAACCTCATCATGACCGAAGACTGGCGAGCACCCATTACCCTGTTCCTGCAGGGGTATTATCACCCAGCCGACATCAGTGAGGCCAAGCGCCTCAGACATCGAAGCCGAGACTTCGCTCTGATTGAAGGCCAACTCTACAAAAAAGGGGTCAGTCAACCAATGCTTAAGTGCGTCACCGAGGCCGAAGGCATGCAGATTCTACGTGAAGTCCACAGTGGCACGTGCGGCTCGCACGCGGGGCCGAGGGCCCTAGCTGCTAAGGTGATCCGCCAGGGTTTTTACTGGCCCGCAATGATTTGCGCCGCGAATCGGGTCACTCGGTCCTGCGAAGCCTGCCAGAAGTTCTCTCCTCGGTCAGGCGGCCCTTCGCAGTATACAAAGCTGATCGCCCACACATGGCCTCTCCAGCACTGGGGTCTCGACATTGTTGGACCCCTGCCCACCGCTCAGGGGAACCTTAAGTTCGCCTTCGTCGCGGTCGAGTACTTCACCAAATGGATCGAGGCACGGGCTGTCTCCACAATAACATCAAAGACTGCCCAAAAATTCTTCTGGCAGAACATCGTTTGCCGCTTCGGAGTACCGTCCAAATTAACAGTCGACAACGGCAAGCAGTTTGATAACCAAGACTTCAAGGATTTTTGTTTCTCCATTGGCACCAAGCTTGCCTTCGCCTCAGTCTATCATCCGCAGTCCAACGGGGTCGTGGAGCGCGCCAACGGGAAAATCTTCACAGCTATCAAAAAAATGCTCCTCGATGAAAAAAAGGGCAGATGGAGCGATTTTTTACCTGAGGCAGTCTGGGCACTAAACACGACTGAGTGCAGGGCGACCGGGTTCACTCCCTTCCGTCTTTTATACGGATCGGAGGCCATGACCCCGCAAGAAATAAAGCACGGGTCCCCGCGAACAGTCCCGTCAGCCGTCCCAGATGTGGACGAGCCAACTTCAAAGGATCTCATCGACGGAGACCGTGTCTTCGCCCTACAGGCCCTGAACAAGTATCAAGCCCAGACCAAAGCATGGCGCGACCATTCAGTCACCCCGAGGGAGTTCAGCGAGGGGGACCTCGTACTCATTCGAACAGCTCGGACGGAGTCCAAGGGCAAGCTGGAGCCCAGGTGGGAGGGCCCTTTCATCGTCAAGACAAAAGCTTCCCCCAGCGCTTACAGGCTCACAACGCCAACCGGCGAGGACCTGGAGCACTCCTGGAACATTGACAACCTCCGCAAATTTTTTGTTTGATTCCTCAGGGCTGTCTTCGCCCTTGTAATTCGCAAAAACAATCTTGCACCGGCCCGCACTCTTTTCCTCCCGGGGGGTGAGGTTTTTAACGAGGCGGAGCCATGTAATATATGCGTAAAAAATCCCCCGCAAAAAGACATGCGTCGAAAAAGACCGCGATGACGGTCTTCGACATTCGACCACCACGAGGTCACCGCGAGGCCAAGCGCTAGCTACCCTCGCGTGCGACAAATCTGCGCAGAAGTCGCCTAAGGGTGCAGCCGGATTAGCAAAACAAGTGCGGAAAAAATCTAAGCCTATCGCGAAGACTATCCGCGCAGAAGTCGCCTAAGGGTGCAGCCGGATTAGCACAACAAGTGCGGAAAAAATCTAAGTCTATCGCGAAGACTATCCGCGCAGAAGTCGCCTAAGGGTGCAGCCGGATTAGCACAACAAGTGCGGAAAAAATCTAAGTCTATCGCGAAGACTATCCGCGCAGAAGTCGCCTAAGGGTGCAGCCGGATTAGCACAACAAGTGCGGAAAAAATCTAAGTCTATCGCGAAGACTATCCGCGCAGAAGTCGCCTAAGGGTGCAGCCGGATCAGCACAACAAGTGCGGAAAAAATCTAAGTCTATCGTGAAGACTATCCGCGCAGAAGTCGCCTAAGGGTGCAGCCGGTTTAGCACAACAAGTGCGGAATAAATCTAAGTCTACCGCGGAGGCTATCCGTGCAGAAGTCGCTTAAAAGTGCAGCCGGATTAGCACAACAAGTGCGAAAAAACCGAAGACTATCTGTGCAGGAGACACTTAAGGGTACACCTGGACTAGCACAACAACGGCTGAAACGACAACATCAAACCATCCACGCCAAGACCAACTATAATCAAGCCAACACAGCGCAACAAAACAAATCAGTAAGTACAAAACGCCTTCGCACACACACATGCACGCGAGGGCACACAATTCCACCATACAAGCCTCTACATACACAAGCGAGGGCACCACACTCTACATCGGCTCAACCTTAGGAATAATTCCCATCTCCCTATAATTAAATAACATTATCCTAAGCTCCTCACCCGCAAAAAGCCTTCGCAGTTCCCCTTCACCTACACTCTCGGCGGTCGGCAGAGACAACAGTTCCTGCCGACCAGCCCCACTCACACGAAGCAGAGCCCGCTCCTCCGCGCTAACCCTACGTTTTGCAACCGCCCTTCGTCGGCGGCGCCCGGTACTAGGGCCTGGCACGTCCGACACGTCCGCGGCGTGTGGCGAAGCCTCCGCCGCAGCGACGTCCAAGGCCGCAAAATAATCCAAATTCTCCTCCGACGACTCCTCAGTCCACTCAACCGAGCTCCCGGAGTCGGCAAAATCGAAAAACTCAGATGCAGACCCACTATATTCATTACCACCTTCCGCGGTCGAAGCCGCCAAAAACTCAGTAGCAGCGGTTGCGTGCGCAGGCCCACTATCTTGAACCTGCGCAGCAACCAAAATTCAGTACAACATCCAAAATTCCCCAACCCTAAACAACCACTACGCCACCTGCGCGGGCCCTGACGCTGCGGGAGCCTCCGCCGTTGGCTCCGCCGCCACTTCCGCCATTGTTTCCACCGCCTCCGCCGCCGGATCTTCGACGGTCGGCGCAGCTGCTGCGAGGGCATCAGGAGCGCCTTCGGCCACCTTCAGGGGCAGGTCTTCAACTGTCGCAGCAGATGTGGGGGCGCCTGGTGCGTCTTCCGCGGTCTCCGGGGCCGGCTCTGGGTCAGGCAGGGCGCTGTTCAATGCTCTGAAGTCGTCCACCCGCTCGCCTCGCTCCGCCTAAAACAAAACATACAAAAAGTCAGCAAACACACGCACAGACCACATCCAGCAAACGCCGAACAAACGACAACGTTACCTGAGCCCTCGCAGCCTCGGCCCGCTCCCTGACCACATCACCACCATACAGACCCCACATCCGGTCATAGAGGGCACCGGCGGACTCCTTCACCACGGGGTCTTCGACCTTATAGATATCTCGTCCAAAATCTTCATCTGCCTGGTCGAAGGCCTCATAGTGCCGGCACCCTTCGCGAGAGAGTGCGTTCATCGCCCCCTCGCAGGTGACCAGGGAGGCGAACGACATTAATCCCCTCAGGACAGTGGGGAGCTCCTGCAGCTCCTCTTGCACCCATTCCAGACAGCGAAGCCCGGCCTCTCGCTCCGGCACCACGAAGTCACCGGTCCGTGCACCCAGCTCGCGATATGTGGCCATAAGCTGTGTGCGCGTCCGTTCGGCCTCCGTTCGCACCGCGGCTTCGGCCCCCTTCGCGCGGCTCTCCAGAGCGGTGAGCCGCTCCCGCAGGTCTTCGGCGAGATCCTTGGCAAGATTGCCTTCCGCCCGTGCCAGCCTAGCCTCCGCCTGCGCAGCCTGCTCCTTGGTGATGGCCTCGTTGGCCTCCCTCCTCTCCCCCGCCAGCTGGCGCCGGAGGTCAGCCTTTTCCTTCTCCAGGGCGGCCACCTTGTCCGCCAGTTTACGACACTTGCTGTCGGAGGCCGACTTCTCACGGACAGCGTCAGCATGTTGCGTCCGAAGTCTCTCGACTTCGGCAGACAAAGCTGCCGTAAGTACCCCGACGCAGTACGGCTGGTGAAGTCAGCCACCTGCAGAGCACACGTAAGGCCATGGCCGTAAAAATATATATATATATATATAATAGCTCGGCGGACCTGACTCAGTGCCTCCGTCGCCTGACTCAGCGCCTCCGTCACTCCTTTCAGCCGGCGGGTCGCCGCGCCAGCCTCGTCCCTGACCAACGCGAGGGCCGACACCTCGCCTCCGGCGCCAAGGGTCCCGTCCCTCGCCTTCGACGACAGCGCAGCCGTCGCGATCGCCGCGGCAGGCACAACTACAGCAAGCCCGCCCTCGTCCGACCCTGCAACGCATCAACGAGTAGTAAAAAAAAGGCGGCCGGGTGACTTACCCCCAAGATAATCGTCCACACTAATATCGGTGCCGAAGTCGGCAACGCGTTTGCCCGGCGGCGGCGACGTTCGGGCCGCCTTCGAAGCCTCCGCCAGTCCGCTGGCCGGCGGCACCACCTTCGTCAGTTTGGAGACTCCGGCGCCCGCCGTTGTCTCCGGCGCCTTGCTGGGTGCAGAGGCGCCCGCCTTCGCCGCCAGTGGCGGCTTGCCTCCGCTGGAGGCCGCAGCCTTCGCCGTTCCCCGCTGCCTTTTCGGCCGGGCTTCGTGAATCCTGACAGTCGCCTGGCGTTTTTGCGCTGCCCCTTGGCGATCCTTGTCCATCACTGCCCACACAACAGCACCGATATTTCGCCCGTAAGGAAAAACTCTCCACTGACGAACCATACGAGATGTAAAACAGTCTTCCTCAGCCGCGCAGGGGATAGGAACATTTCTAGGCCAGCGGCCCCCGGTAACCCTCAGCATCCGAGCCGAAGACTCCCGGAGCTCGGGCGAAGACATCCTCTCCCCCGGGGCCGCACACGTCCTCATTAACTCTCTAGCAAAACTATCAGACACCCCAATTCCTCCCATCGCAGTACCTAATTTTCTCTTTTTTGAGGAGGGGGCGGCCGCCAGCGCAGGGTCGCCTCCAGTCTCCACCGCCGGCTTCTTCCCACGGCGGTCCGCTTCGTCTTGACCAGGGTAGCCGTCGTACGGCAATTGATTTAATTCAAAGACCCTGTTCAAACGTTCATTTGACCCGCGAATATCAAAGTTGCGCTGGCCTTCCGTCCTCGCCACGTACCGCCCCACGAGCCACACCGCCAAGTCCTCCGCATCACGCACAAAGGCGGCCGGGTCACGGTTTCGCAAATTCAGTGCAAAGGCAGGACTTCGCACCACCCTTCCTCCGTGAAAAGGCATCTGGCGAGGGCACACTTCGCCCAGCGCCCAGCCATGCGCCAAGGGCCAGACCCCGTACGCCACGAACTCTTCAACTAAATCACGACCACTGCTCTGGCCGGCGGCGCACCGAAGGGCCCCTTCGTCTGCATCCTCTTCTGCCACTTCAAAAGGCGGATACGCAGAGTAATAGTGAGAGCACATCTCAGACACGGGAAGTCCTTCATGGCCTTCGACAGTAGCCTCAGCAACGTAAAACCAAAATTCATTCCAATTGCCCCACTTGTTGTGGGCGCACGGAACCAACTCCACTACTGGCATTGTGGTCTTGCCGGTCTTCGGCGTGAATGTGCACGACCCGAACTGGGCAATTCCGTCCTCAACCATCCTCTTCTGCCAATGCAAGCAATAATTCTTCGCAAAAACTTCAACCGACGGCTGTCCGCCGTACGAAGTCGTCGCCCAGACATACTTCGCCAGCGCCACCACGGCGTTCGGTGTCAGCTGATGTATTTGAACGTTGAATCTGCGCAGGACTTCGCCAACAAACCGGTGCGCCGGCAAGCGGAGACCGGCGACGAAGAACGCCTCGAAAACAACCAACTCACCCTCCGGCTCGGGGACTTCCTCCGTCCCCGGAGCACGAGCGACCCCGCCGCCAAAGTAGCCCAAACGCTGCATATCTTCAACGCGGGCCGACGTCATCCGTGACACACCAAAATCAACAGAGTCGCCGGCGCGCAGCTCCTCCACCATCACGCTACTCAACGTCTCCTCAGACGAGGCGGCGGCCGGCGGCGTGGCGTCGGCGGAAGAAGAAGAGGATGGCATTGCTACGTACCGTCGGCGGCAGCGGGCGGTCTGCTTCACTCGAGCCAGAACTCCGACGAGCAAAGGGAGCAGTAGAAGAAGAGGAGCAGAAAGACGGCGGGCGGCTAGGGTTTTCACGGAGCGCGGAAGGCAAAGTGCAAACAGCGCCGACCCCCGCCCCCCTTTTATAGGCAGGGCGCGGCTTTTCGGGAAACCCGCAATCCAACAGTACGATGTCCATCAACGGTCACATCAAAAACCCCCGCGGAACCACTTCGAGCGAGGGCAGCGTCTCCGCCATCTAGCGACGTCTTCGGCACCAGGTGACTTTGTCGAACTGGTCCCTCGGAGGGCAAATGTTGGAGCGAAGGCAGAAACGCCACCCTTCGCCCGAAGTCTCCACCACTTAGCCCCTGCCCTGACAGACAAAGCAGGCAGGGACACCCTTCGCTTCATCGGCACCAGAGACAACACGGAGACCCTTCGCTCGATTCGGCACCAGACGAAGGCCTGCGGCGACGCCTCCCCGCGGCGCGGCCTCGTTCAGCTCCGGGGCCCACATGAGATCTGGCCCATTGTAACGGGCCCTGCGTGGCCGCGTTTGTGTTACGGGCCTAATTTGTAAAGGCGTACTTGTAATTACAGCTTGTAACCCCGCTTTATGGGAATATTCTGGGGATAAACTAGGTACCTGAGGGCACATGCGTCCTTAACGCAAGGCGCCGTGCACTCGGATACCTATAAATACCCCCGCACAGTGCCCGTGAGAGGCTAGATTAACAGAGCTTTTGCCATCACGCGCGAGTGCCCTGTTGCCATCACCATTCACTCGTGTTGGATCCCCTTGCTGTCGAGAGCAAGTTCCAACACAACTCTTCGATGACAACTCACTGTCGAGCAACCCAGCGAGGCAAAGATGTCAGTCTAGCGGTACTGATCCATGTTAGCTATGACGAAATGCACCACCATCAAGCCACGTCTGGACATACGCACAACGCGCTGAATTGGCACTGGGTGTAAGCCTACGCACGCTCATAGGTGACAAAAGGCTCATGATGACATGAGAAGCCACGCCACGTACGACCACACCATGAGATTGATCCGTGGGACCCGCCACGCACCACTACAAACACGTCAGCGATGGACTCGCAACAGGAGCCAGAGTAACAGACGACACCATACCGGGAGTACGGCTACACATGATCGTACACATGATAAATCAAGATTGGATTTTAAAATATTTTGACATGGCTGTTTGGCTGCTTGCCAATAATGAGTCACGTAGGCCGAAAGGAGAAATCATAAAGAATAGAAAGCATTATATGCACATGCGTTTCAATAATGTATTAATATATAATATCTGCATCTAATCCTCATGTCAAATGTATATATACTTATCCAGAAAATGGTTGGTTTTGGTAAACTTCCAAAGTACCATCAATACCCTGCAACAGAAGAGTTAGCCAAAACGCTCGACTTTTGGCCATCAATGAATTATTATATCACGAGTTGTAGATATGTAAGTATGTGTTCTTTTCGAATGTATTATAAAGGACACTTCTTTGCAATCCTAATAACCGATATTTTGCAGGTTCTTATGCCGTGGAAGGATGTCACGCCCCTTTTCGTAATCGATCATGGTAAAAAGCACTGACTTTTATCGACTCTACACCGACTCAAGATTGTTGTAAGCACATGTCATACAAGAGTTTCGCGGAAGCGATTATCATGGCCTCAAAGAAATATAAGATTGTCTACAACAAGAAACGTTCTGGATAGGTAGATGATATTTTTAAGTGGGAACATACAATTCGGACTAGTTTAATTTTTTCTCTGTACCCATTGACTTAAAAGGGTATTTTCTCTATACCACATTCTCAACAGTTTAATTTTTTTCTAGATAACCATTGTATATAACATAGTTTGCCAAACATTATTATATAGGCTTAATACCAGCTACCTCGTTCTACAAGCTATGGACATGTGGAGGAATGACAGGCGAATGAAATTTGTTAGGGTGAGTGGAGTACGCTTATTTCATGTTCAAAAATACATTCCAGTTACATAATACAAATTTGACATTATGTTCTCTTGTGTCTTTGTGTGTAGGATGCAAAGATTTTTCGAAGGAACTTCATGATTGATCTGTTAAGTTATGAGGACAATTTGTACCGATATGCCATCCCTGTAAACATACAACAAGGACTTACGATATCGCTAAAAATGATTAGATTAGTGTACGGGTGTCGACACATTTATCTGTCATTAAAAATTATATATGAACTCTTTAAAAATAATTTGTGCGATATTGATAATGTTTGCCACACGAATTTTGCATATCATGCTGATGTCTGTCGTTCTGTATCTAAGTTTCATGCAAATTTTTTACTTCCGTCACAACGCACGGACACATACCTAGTACAACTCTAAATCTCATATTAAAAACATAGTTAAGAGATTGAAGTAATATATTTATACAACTATATAATCCCTCAGTTTAAACTTTACAAAACTCTCCTAACCAAATTACTCCGCAACTATAACCTACACTAAATTCACCAAACAAATTGCATCCGTACTTAACACATCATCAAAACTAACGAATCAGATTGTTGGATAACTCTCGCTTTCTTACTTTAATCCAATGAACAATATTATTTAGATTTTCCATCATGCCCATCCCCCCATGACCCACCACCCTAGTTCCCCCTCCCAACGATTACGTTGACCTCTCCCTCCCCCATTCACCCCACGTCGCTGTAGTCGTCCATCCCTCCCTTCTCACTAGCATCGTAGCGTTAGCAATAGCTATATGCTATTATAAATAGTTATGTACAAATGAATTCTTTATGAAGTGACCATTTTGAGTTCTTTTTAATCTACAAAAAAATATGTTAAATAGGTTGTACGTACCCTAGCACGAGGTGTGGCTGGCTGACTACCCTAAGGTGTGTCGACTGTCCTTTGCAGCATTTTCGACGGTTGAGATATTTCAAATGGCATCTAATTCTAATATTTATAATAGTATATGACTGTTCGCTATATATATATGTATATATAGGGTTGTTATATTGGAAGCTCTAGGCTTCGGATGGGGATGGTATACCATAGGTCGGTGTGTCCCCTGCCCGTCCCGTCATAGCCGACTATATGCTGGCGATCAGGCGTGACCTGACCACATGCAGACTAGATGACGTTGTGACGTGCGTGCAGGGGCCCACGACGTGCTGGAAGGCATAACCAACCGGATCAAAACAATAGGGGTGTAAAAAGGGATGTGGCCATAATTATAGGGATTAGTTTCCTCATGCAAAAGTCGTGTTAGTTGGTTGCATGGGAAATATTATAATGAATGCATGCGTGTAAAAATGGGAGGGGCGCGTAGATTATGGAATGGGATTGGGTAGGGACACGAACTGGCCGGTTTTAACACAAGATGGCGTAAACGCATTATGTGAATGGCATAATATATAAATGTTTTCTATTGCTATATAAATATTATATAATAATGGCATAAAACATAGAATCAATAGGTGTAATAAGGTGACGTATAGTAGATGGTGTATACGGTAAACATTGTAGAAAAAACATTATAGCGAAGGATAATGATTTATAACAATTTAAAACTTATTGTTTAAGTTGACAAGGAATAAAAAGGGAAATAACATAATGGATTTGAATGTGACTGGTACTGTATCTTCCATGCGTGTGTGTGAGGCGTGCGCAAGATATGCTTATTGGTTGACTGCAACCCCTAGCGACCCACGACCCAAAAAGGATAGACACAAAAAAATGATTGGTTGGTTACACGTTTCCCAGACTCGTCGTCATTGTCAGCATCCCCACACCAGAGGGAAACCCACAACCGTCGTCGTTGGTCGGGTTCATGACTGGCTCCGGTACATCGCCAGTAGCTAGTGGTGAAGGCGATCAAATGCTTCAAGACACCGCACCTGGGTGTACTGGAACCTTGATGGATACACCTCTGGCGGTTCTAAGAGGGCCTGGATGCGACGAGGTCAGGTATCAGGAAGGAGGACAAAATCCGATTTGACCTCCGATGGCAAGTATTAGTTCCTGGAGATGAATGCACCCAAATTGCTTTAGTCTCATGTAAGTGATCAAAGCCTCGGTGTGTCCCATGCATCTATTTCCAGCCCTACATACCATATTGTGCTACCCCAGATTGTGGAATTTTTAGGTGCTTCGATAGTAATGACGTCCATTGATCCGAGTATAGTTCCAACAGTAGGGATGACGTTCAAGGATATTGATTATGCATATAAATTTTATAAAAGATATACATATGAAGTTGGTTTTCCATTGAAGAAATACCGGTAGAAGACATATAATAAGTGGCTAAATTGTGTGCGTGAAGGAAAATGTGGACCTCGGCCGAATAATACACCAAGGTAGAGGAATAAGCTAACTAGACGAACTCAGTGCAAGGCTAGAATAAAACTAAGAAAATATATGATAATGATAAAAAATGTGGTAGCTGCAAAGATTGTTTTGGTGAATTTGGAGCATAATCATGAATTCATTAAGAAAGAAGCAGAGATACAACACCTACGTTGTAACAAGAATCATGATCCAGAGTTCATGAATTTTTTTGGTGCAATGCATGATAGCCGAGTGCCACAACACTGCATTGTTGATTTTATTTTAAACATGCATGACGGGCTTGAAAACGTTCTAGTTACAGTGCAAGATTTGAAGAACATGTAAGGCTTTTTGTTTTGTTTATGTATAGTTAGATTAACAAATATATTAAGATTTTGGAGTAGGTTCTGTTGAGTTTAATGTATTTTGGTTGTGAAAACTATGCAGGCGGGCAGCAAGGAGACGAGAGATCTGATGACGTAGCTAAACTCCTATGACTCTTTACAGCATGCAAGAAAGAAAATCCATAATTCTTTTGTGACTTCTAGCTTGATAAAGATGGGAAGACAGTAGTATCCTTTGGTCACACGCAAGTATGCAAGGGGAGTACGCTGATTATGGTGATTCTGTCACATTTGATACGACACACAAAACAAATGTATATGATAAGCCACTGGGCATGTTTATTGGTGCTAACAGCCATCTACAATGTATTGTGTTTGGATTTGTGTTGTCGGGTGATGAGACTGTGGATACGTTTGAATGGGCTTTTAATGCATTCAAGACATGCATGGGATGTGATGGACCATGAGTTATGATGACAGGTATGTGTTATGCACATTTGGTATGATGTGATTTTGTTTGTATTATAAGTCCATGAAACTGTTATGTTCATTTGTAGATCAAGATCCTACAATGCCAGTTGCCCTATGTAAGGTTTTCCTTAATACAATACACAGTGTGTTTATGGCATGTTCAGAACAGATTTATGTTGTTTCTGAAAGAATTAAATGCAACATTTTCTGAGCAGGACTTTAAGACAAAATTCCAATCTATAATCCATCATCCTTTAACTCCATGTGAGTTTGAAACTGCATGAGCCATGGTGCTAGAAGAATACAAACTGCATGAAGATGTGACCCTTGAAAAGTTATATGAAATTAGAAAAGAATGGATACCAACATTTTAAAAAATGATTTCTATGGGGTGATTGTTTCTACGCAACGTAGCGAGAGCATGAACAAATTAGTGAAGAAATCGCAATTAGATGCGAACACGCCTCTGCATGAGTTTGTTAAACAAATGATGAAGATGTTGCATAGCAGGAAGATGAAAGAATCAAAGGAGGCGCTGATGAGAAAGGCATGTGAATTTCTTGTACAATAATCTATATTATTTGTTGTACCTCTTGTTGATGCCAACAATTTGTAGCGTCCGAGAACAACCAACACCCTATATAGGTTTGAAATCAGGGTGGCAAGGGCATACACAAGAACTCTTATAAATAGGTTTGAGGAGTCAATGAAGTATGCACTGCATACAGAATAGTTGCTGACCTAGATGGTGGTGATAATGATTGGGTCGTACAACATAAAAAACGAGCAACAAAATTGTGTGGGGATAGCACCAATTCAAGGTTACGGCAGACATAGAGGTCGGAGAGTATACATGCGAGTGCAAACATTGGGAACACACATGTTTGATGCTGATATGATTTTGATACATTAACAAATTCATTGGTTTATGGTTATTATTTTATCATTATGAATGCATTGTGCAAACAAGACATTAAATTATCATGGTTAATGCAGGTCTACTTTGTGTGCATCTAATAAGGGCCTTCATGTACATGTAGGTAGAAAAGATACCTAATAATGCAAAGGTACATTGTCTCAGCTAGACAAGATGTGTCATTTGAAAGAATTGATAAGAGTTATAGAGGAAAGGATGGATTTACTAAATCATATAGACAGAAAATGTTGCTAACCAAAACAATGAAGGTTGTTCGCCATGCTAGTATGTCAAAAGTAGGATATGACAAAGCAATAGATGTGTTAAATGAGCTTGTTGATGTTCTCTCTCGTTTGGAGCCAGACATTGGTTGTGATGAGTCGTGTGATGTTAGTGATGAGGAGGAAAACTAGGTCATAATAATGATTATGTTTTTTAGTAATGATTTATAATAAAAAGAAATGTGAGTGGGTATATATATATATATGATTTAGTGTTTTTTATACAGGATGGAGACTTAAATGATGAGCTGGTGGTAGTGGGTGAAGCTGCATCTAGCGTCAATCGAAGCAATTCAATGGCAAGAGACACTACGATATGTGATGTTGCATATATTTATGGACAACGAATTTTTATGTTATAAAATAAATGATGAATTTGACTGCAGTGGGAACATACTTGCATTTACGATACAGGTAGCTTCTACTGATATGGCTGGTGGTGGATCTGCATTAGAACCAATGTTTAAAATAGCTGGATATAGTCGCTGCTATATCCAGATATAGCTGCTGCAGAAGGGTGGGGATAAGATAATCACAATTTAGCGCTAAATGGACAGAACCGCTAATATCGGATATCAGCCCGCTAAAACAGCTAAACACTACATCATTTAGCCCGCTAAAGGAGCTGCTGCTGTGCATTGTGGGCCAAATGAAATTTGGGCCCAAAAACAACTAACCTGTCGATGCATGCCCACTGAACCCTAGCTGTCGCCTGTGTCTTGCTCGTTGCTCCTCTCCTCACCCTCTGTCTTTCTCGCCCTCTGTCTTGCTGCTCCTGCCGGTCGCTGGTGCAACTGGCGCTGTTCGGGTTCTCCATCGCAATCGGCTAGCGGCCACGTGGGTGGCTCTCCGCGGGTGGGCGGACACGCTTGGGAGGCCGTGGGTGGGCGGCGGGCCTATGCCGGCGTGGCGTCGCCGGCTCATGTGGATCACGCGGATCTCAGCCGCTGCATCCTCTTCTCTTTCGGGTGAGTTGCTCGGTTGCTGGATCGTGGGACGCGGTCTGGATCGTAGACTTGGTCTCATTTTGATTTGATCTAATCTAGTAGCTAATAGCCGCTGCCCGGACCTTCATTCACAGATGTTCATAGTGTAGACTGCTACCATTTTTCATCCACAGCTCCAAGCAAACAGCAGCCATGATATTACATAGGTAATGCTGCTTGATTGTTCTATGTTCTGAAAACCGCTAAAACATTTAGCTGCGGCAATATCCGGATATATCCTTTTCTAGCTGTTAAAAAAGGCTGGGGATAAATGCCTTAGCCCGCTATTTCAAACACTGATTAGAACTGGTGGCACTTGAGGAGGACATTGTGATACAGGTATTTATGCAACATATATCAAATATTTATGATAATATACAGAACCATGTATTGGGTGGTTTGTCTATATGGTGTAATGGTCTAATTGATTGGTATGGCAATGGATATTGTTGGACACACAAAATGACGTGCGGACGGTCTGGCCCCAAGGTTGGACGGTCCGCGCGCGCAGAGTCAATTAGGGTTCCGAGTTTCTTGCTACCGTTGTTGGCTAGATTCGCGGATTTAACTTGGAAAATTTGTTTATAACGAGTCCAGACCTCTCCTCTACAAATATAGAGGAATACGACCGATTAAACATCAACAATCGAATCAATAATCAGTTTATCTCTCATTTTACCTTATGCATTATGAGTAGTTCTAGTTTAGCCTCTCAATCCCCAAATTCTTCGCTTCTCTTCAGGTCTACGTCGATTAGAGGTGTCTAGGATGGCCTGTCGACCCTAGACAACACCTAGAATCTCTCCTCCCCGACGGGGTCCCTCCCGGGAGCGAGATTCAGGCACCGTCGGCGGACTCCGCCGCCCCTGCGCACGCGCAGACCGTCCAGCCTAGGTCGCGGACCATCCGGCCCCTGGCCGTGGACAGTCCGCGCCTGTGTAGAGAGCACCGCCGTCGGTTCTCAACTCAGTGATTGGCGCTCGGATCGGCGCCAACATACTTTTTGGCGACTCCGCTGGGGACAACACATATAGACCCATCAGATCGACCCTCAATGGCCGGTTCAAGGGATAACTCTAACGTCTCCCCCAGCAATATCATAGAGCCAACTTGGGAGACCTTGCCGGCTGACAAACAACTTCAGTTCGAGGAGCACAAGGAGCAGCTGATCTAAGAAGCAAAGGCGAAGTTCCTGGCCAACTTCAAGGTGGACAAGAACAACAAGGTCGTTCGGCAACGGGCGACTGATCTGACTTCGCTCTAACCCGCAACGAAAACCCCCAATGTAAGTAACACCAATGAGCTCTAATCTCTTAAAGCTTACATAGATGAACAGCGAGAGCAAATGCAACATATCGTAGGGGGTATACAAAAGGATTATAAAAGGCTAGTATGTGCGTTTGATAAATCCACTGTTGCAAATTTTCCTTCGCACGAGATTGAATTGGGGGAAAACACACGTACTTCATCACCTACAGGTTGTCACGACCAGTCACAACCCCTTTATGGGATGCCGATGGACACATACCTTGAGCAACTGTAACACCTCGGGCTTTAAGGGACAAAGCCGGGTGCATCTCATACATGCGCCAAAGAAGACAACATATATAATAACAGAGTGTATAGAGATAAATGTCATAAAACATCAGAGTATTTATTACATAGCGGAAGACTTATTACAAAATAAAAGAATAAATATAAAACGAACTAAGGATCGACGGCGCCAATGTCAACTGAGAAACGCCACCTAGATCAAGTCGAAAGCCTCGGTGTTAGGCGGCTCCTCTTCGACCACCTGTTCTTCTCCTGTGGGGGGTGTGAGACAGCAAGGGTGAGCTCACATATGTTCATCGCTCAACAAGTTGTGGGGAATAATGTGGCATGAACTCACCAAAGGTGGGAGTTCATGAAGTGTAAGGCTGATCAACAGTAGAGGTTAAAGCTAAGCATTGCTTTTATAAGTTGGTCAAAATTTTATTAGCAGTTACTAAGTGTAAGTGAATACCAAACCTTAGAAATAATAAGTAAAGTAATAATAAAATAATCCCCAAATGCAATGAAATGACAGATTAAGTTTAAGTTCCATAAATTAATCATGTGAGTGTCCGAGCCGCTCATGACCGTGAGCACGGCTAGTATACTAGTTTTACACTCTGCAGAGGTTGCACATCTTTACCCATAAGTCGTGTTACCCATTTGCCACGGAGTTGATCAGACTCCATACACCTCTACCAAGGAAGCGAGGCAGGGTACCACTACGAGGCCTTTACAAAGTTCCACTAGCTTCAGACTACCCGCTACAGTTTATAGGAAGCTCTAGTGCAGGAATCCCTCGCCTGACCGCCATCGCAGCAAAATCAACCCAAGGACCTCCCTACACTGACCACTCCCCTACTGCCCTTGCCCCTTTCGGGTAAGGTAGCCCTCCACTAGCTTTCCTAGTTAATCAGCCAAGGGCGTCCCATTAAACCCTTGTGGTAGCACTGTTTTCCTGGGTGGTTCTCCATGTTCCCATTAACATAATGATCTTATCATGAACAGAAAATAATGAACAGATAATAACAAGTATAAAAATGAGTGATGAATATCTCTATACCCAAAGCCACATAAAGCAATAGCATGTACTACCCAAAAGTTTAGTAGTAAAACCAGTGGTGAAACAAGGTATAAAGATAGTCAAAATCTAGGGTATCCTATTGGGTCCCATCAAAATTAACCTATGCAGATCATTATGATTAATAAGAACATGAATGGGTAAAAGAAGTGATCAAGGGCACAACTTGCCTTCAACGAGCTCCTGCTCAGCAGTCTCTACCAGCTGAACCTCAGGTTCCTCAGTAGCTTGCTCGTCTACTTGCATCAATACAATACATACATAGTATAGCAAAAATTAACATCACACCAAACATGTAAATAAAATACACAGTAATAATCTAGACATTAAAATAAGATCATAGGAACTAGAATTATTAATTTTGAAGTTATATATTTTAAGTTATGAATTTTCCAAGGTTTTATGTGCTTGATGTGTGATTAAGTGAGACATAAATTTTTTACTATTGTTTTCATGTCAAAACAGTGATACTAATGGTTAGACAATAATATTACAAAAATTTAGGAACTGGAATGGACCAATTTGGAGTTCATATGAATTTTCTACAAATTAAACAAGTTTCTATATATTAAAATCTATTTCTATTTTATGTTTATCTGATTTTCGAGTTTTCTGGACTGGGCCTCAATAACCAGAAAAGACAGGGGCGTCTAGGTAAAAAGTCCGAGACACAGTGAACAATAGCGGTGGACCGCGGGTTTATTCCTATAAAGTACAGGGTCTCATTAACAAAATGTACCCCCGAAGGGGTATGGGTGCCTCCCTGCTGTCGGATTAGAAACGGCCGACGCAGATTAAACCAACATCATCCCGAACCGGTACACATACTGGGCAGTTGGATCAGTGATCCACGGCTCGCATCAACCGAGCCTGCTGATCAACCCTACGCCGTCCGATTTAATCTAACGGCACAGATGACGTCTTCCCCTCCACGACCCCCCTTTCCCCCGACGGAACCCCGCGGCACAGCCAATCCAGCGCCGCCGGCGACGACCAATGTGGCGTGCCACAGCGCCAAACCCAAATTAAACGATACTACACGAGGTCATAGCAATTGCGAGTCGACTGAGGTGTTTCATACCGAAAGAGGTGATAGTAGTAGTGCGGTCCGCGGCGATGAGCGGCCCGACGGAGATTCTTCGACCACGGCAAGGAATTCCCCCAGGTTCAGTAGACGATTCACCGTGGCGAGGCCAGAAAACTTTACGGAGCGCTACGGCGGAGCTCCAGCAACACTTCTCTGACGCCGACCCACGTCGTAATGCTATCCTTCGTTCCTCTCCTATTGGCGGCTGGATTCGGTCGGTACTGGCGCTGCGGATGGAGTTTTTTTGGCGACCGACACGATAGAGTCTTCCGCCCTTATAGCCACGAGGGGGTGAGCGGGTTCGGTCAGCTAACCCCGGCGGAAATCTCGGGTGGTCGTCGCCGCGGCCGCGACATGCGCGTGCACGCGTTACGGCGAGGAAGAGGACCGGGTGCGGCTGCAAGCGCGGGCCCATCTGCCAGTCAAACGTGCGCACGACACAACAACTGGTGAAGGGAGCCCACACGCCAGAGGACGCGGTGAGTGAGAGAATGGCCGGTGGACCCCCCCCTCGGTGTCAGCGCCAGCAGCACGCGCGCGAGCGTGCGATCCGTGCGCGAGTGAGCCTGACGAGGCGAGCCCACCCGTCGGCGCCGCAGGGAGGGATTTGGGCTGCGCGAGGTAATTTCTTTAGTGGGCCGAATTCGTGGGAGGGGCCCAATGCGCCATTTCTTCTTTATTCTTTTCTATTTTACTTTTCCTATTCCTTTTCTTATTTTTTTCAAATTCAAATTCCAATTCCAATTCAAACTCGAACTTGTGGAAAATCCCCTCTCAAATTATATTGTGCATTTTAAAAGTACCAATATATTTATATACATTTTTCTGTATGTTTTATACCCTTTCTCTCTTTTTATTTAATTCTTGAATTTCCTTTGGAATTTAGATTCCACTTTGGATTTTTTAATATATTTCTTTTTACATTATTTTATGTTGTCACAGAATACACACAAAATAAAATCCCAGCATGATGCATAATTTATTTTTGGGTATCTTTTGTTATTTATTTATTTGTTTTCATGTGATGTTCTCATGAGATGATAAATATGGATAACACATATATACAAAGGAATATCATTTATCCTTTTAGGTTATGCTCCACAATCTATAAGTTGGGTATTACAAATCCTACCCCCCTTAAAAATAATCTCGTCCTCGAGATTTAAGAAGATCTAGGGAAAAGATGGGGGAAGTCTATGCGAAGCTCTTCTTCTCTCTCCCAAGTAGCTTCATCTTCACCATGGTGACTCCATTGTACCTTGCACATCTTAATCACCTTATTTCTTGTAACTCGAGTCAAAGTGTCCAAAATCTTGATGGGATACTCAGCATAAGTCAGGTCATCTTGCACACTGAGGTCCTCCAGTGGTAGCTGCTCCTCAGGTACCCTGAGACATTTCTTCAGCTGAGATACATGGAATACATCATGTACGTCTGACAGATGATCAGGTAATTCCAGTTGATATGCAACTTCTCCCACTCGCTTTAAGATCAAGAAAGGTCCAATGAAGCGAGGGGACAACTTTCCTTTAACTTTAAATCTCCTCATACCACGGATTGGTGACACCTTCAGATACACGTGATCACCCTCCTTAAACTCCAGTAGTCTTCTCCTATTATCAGCATAGCTCTTTTGCCTGGATTGTGCAATTCTCAAATTTTCCCTTATCATTCGAACTTGTTCTTCTGCCTCTTGTATAAGTTCAGGCCCAAAGAACTATCTTTCTCCAGTTTGATCCCAATACAGTGGAATCCTGCACTTTCTACCATATAAAGCCTCAAACGTTGACATCTTCAGATTGGCCTGGTAGCTATTATTATAAGAAAACTCAGCATAGGGTAAGCTCTTCTCCCAACTGCCACCATGCTTGAGAGCACAAGCTCTTAACATATCTTCCAGCACTTGATTAGTCCTCTCTGTCTGCCCATCAGTCTGGGGATGGTAGGCTGAGCTAAAATTCAACTTTGTATCCAAGCTCTCATGTAACTTCTTCCAAAACCGAGAAGTAAACTGTGATCCTCGATCAGACACGATCTTCTTAGGTACTCCATGTAAACAAACTATCCGAGTCATATACAATTCTGCTAGCTTGGCCCCCGTATAATTAGTCCTCACAGGTATGTAATGAGCCACTTTTGTCAATCTGTCCACAATTACCCAAATAGAGTCATACCCAGCAGGGGTGCGGGGTAGTCCAACAATAAAATCCATACCAATTTCTTCCCATTTCCACTCAGGTATCTTCAATGGGTGCAATAGTCCAGCTGGTCGTTGATGTTCGGCCTTGACTCTTTGACACACATCACACTTAGCCACATGGGTAGCAACATCTCTTTTTAGTCCATACCACCAATACTTTTGCTTCAAATCTTGATACATCTTAGTGCTACCAGGGTGGATAGAATAATCAGAATCATGGGCTTCTTTCAATATAGTCTCACGAAGGCTTTCAATATCAGGAACACACATTCTGTCCTTGAACCATATAGTACCTTGCTCATCCTCCGTGAATTCTGGAACTCGACCTTCCGTAATAAGCTCCTTAATCTCTTGAATTTTAGCATCACCATCCTGACCTTTACGAATCTCTTGCTCCAAGGTAGGTTCCAATTCAATGGTAACAACTTAAGTGTGTGTAACAATTCCCAGATTGAGTCTCTCATAATCTTTTGCTATTTCATCGGGTAGCTGGACAACAATAGCGGAGTGAACGTGCTCCTTCCGACTCAAGGCATCTGCAACCAAATTTGCCTTGCCCAGGTGATAATGAATCTCCAAATCATAGTCCCTAATGAGCTCCAACCAACGACGTTGTCTAAGGTTGAGATCCTTCTGAGTGAATATATACTTCAAACTCTTATGATCCGCGTATACTTGACACTTGGTTCCCATAATCTAATGTCTCCAAATCTTGACCGCATGCACAACGGCTGCCAGCTCTAAGTCATGAGTGGGGTAGTTCAACTCTTGTTTCCGCAACTGTCGAGACGCGTAGTCGGTCACATGTCCTTCTTGCATGAGCACACATCTTAAGCCTTAGCCACATGCATCACAATAAATGTCAAATCCTTTCTGTAGATCTGGCATAACCAAAACTGGTGGCGACATCAATCTCTTTTTCAATTGCTCAAAGCTGTCTTAGCACTTCTCGTTCCACTTAAATTCTCTTCCTTTCTCCAAAAGTGAAGTCATAGGTTTAGCAATCTTAGAAAATCCTTCAATAAATCTCCGATAATAGCCAGCAAGTCCCAAGAAACTCCGAATCTCAGTAACTGTAGTGGGTACTCTCCACTCCATTATCTCCTTAACCTTAGCAGGATCCACTGATATTCCTCCATTAGAAATAATATGACCAAGAAATGGCACTTCACCAATCCAAAACTCGCACTTGCTGAACTTGGCATATAGCTGGTTATCTCGTAGCTTCTGTAGCACCAACCTTAGATGTTCCTCATGATCGCCATCACTTTTAGAATAGATAAGAATATCGTCGATGAACACCACGATGAATATGTCCAAATACTCCATAAACACCTTATTCATCAAGTTCATAAAATAAGCTGGTGCATTAGTTAATCCAAATGACATAACAGTGAACTCATATAATCCATATCGAGTCGAGAAAGCCGCCTTGGGGATATCTGATGGTCTAATCTTCATCTGATGGTAACCCGATCAGAGATCAATCTTCGAGAATACCCTAGCTCCTCTCATCTGATCAAACAAATCCTCAATACGGGGTAACAGATACTTATTCTTCACAGTAACATCATTGAGAGATCTATAGTCCACACACATCCTCTGGGACCCATCCTTCTTCTGTACAAATAGAACCGGTGCTCCCCAAGGTGAGGAACTCGGACGAATGTACCCAGCCTCTTGTAACTCAGTTAACTGCTTCTTAAGTTCCTTTAACTCTTCTACAGACATCCTGTATGGCCATTTAGAAATAGGGGCAGTCCCCGGTAAGAGATCAATAACAAACTCAACTTCTCTATCAGGTGGCATCCCTGGTAACTCCTTTGGAAAGACATCCGGAAAATCTCTAACCACATGGATGTTGTCACCAACAAACTCCTCAGGTATGAAGAACATTGCACGTTTAGATGAGGTGGTCACTGCAAAATTAACTTGAAATCTTTCTCCTTTGTAACTGGTGAGTTATATGGTTCCTTTAGCCCAGTGTATATACTGCCTTTGCCTTTATTAACCATGACATACCAAGGATCACGTCTATAGTGCTCTCTTCTAACACTATAGGGGTAGCCCATCTAGGTTAGAGATACAGGGTAAGAAAGGAAGGATTGTAGACAAGGCGAGTAATTACGAATCATGTTACTTTGGGGAATTTATTAGCTAAGCAGATTAATGTTTTACCTACCATAGCTAATTCATTACCTTATGGTGGTACATACTAAGATGTCCATATATAATATTTCAATCATTCAAAGAAGCAAATCAGACATTTATCATCAGAACAATCAAACAACATTTTTAATAGAGAAAAAAATTTAATTTTGTCTTAGGTTTCCTATCTCTCCAAAGATCATAAGGGTAGGGATTCCAAGGTATGAAATCTGTCTTGTCTCAGAATAGAAAAGATAAGAATGATCAGAGTAGAACAGTAGAAGGTGAGACAGATCAAGATAAGTATAGAAGGAATCAGAGTAAGATAAGTATAGAATGAATCGGAAATAGATAAGTGGGTAAGGGTTTTGTCCATTTCTATCTAGGTTTCGTCCTACAGTCAACATTTCCTCTGATACCACTTCTGTAACACCCCGGGCTTTAAGGGACAAAGCCGGGTGCATCTCATACATGCGCCAAAGAAGACAACATATATAATAATAGAGTGTATAGAGATAAATGTCATAAAACATCAGAGTATTTATTACATAGCGGAAGACTTATTACAAAATAAAAGAATAAATATAAAACGAACTAAGGATCGACGGCGCCAATGTCAACTGAGAAACGCCACCTAGATCAAGTCAAAAGCCTCGGTGTTAGGCGGCTCCTCTTCGACCGCCTGTTCTTCTCCTGTGGGGGTGTGAGACAGCAAGGGTGAGCTCACACATGTTCATCGCTCAACAAGTTGTGGGGAATAATGTGGCATGAACTCACCAAAGGTGGGAGTTCATGAAGTGTAAGGCTGATCAACAGTAGAGGTTAAAGCTAAGCATTGCTTTTATAAGTTGGTCAAAATTTTATTAGCAGTTACTAAGTGTAAGTGAATACCAAACCTTAGAAATAATAAGTAAAGTAATAATAAAATAATTCCCAAATGCAATGAAATGACAGATTAAGTTTAAGTTCCATAAATTAATCATGTGTGTGTCCGAGCCGCTGATGACCGTGAGCACGGCTAGTATACTAGTTTTACACTCTGCAGAGGTTGCGCATCTTTACCCACAAGTCATGTTACCCATTTGCCACGGAGTTGATCAGACTCCATACACCTCTACCAAGGAAGCGAGGCAGGGTACCACTACGAGGCCTTTACAAAGTTCCACTAGCTTCAGACTACCCTCTACAGTTTATAGGAAGCTCCAGTGCAGGAATCCCTCGCCTGACCGCCATCGCAGCAAAATCAACCCAAGGACCTCACTACACAGACCACTCCCCTACTGCCCTTGCCCCTTTCGGGTAAGGTAGCCCTCCACTAGCTTTCCTAGTTAATCAGCCAAGGGCGTCCTATTAAACCCTTGTGGTAGCACTGTTTTCCCGGGTGGTTCTCCATGTTCCCATTAACATAATGATCTTATCATGAACAGAAAATAATGAACAGATAATAACAAGTATAAAAATGAGTGATGAATATCTCTATACCCAAAGCCACATAAAGCAATAGCATGTACTACCCAAAAGTTTAGTAGTAAAACCAGTGGTGAAACAAGGTATAAAGATAGTCAAAATCTAGAGTATCCTATTGGGTCCCATCAAAATTAACCTATGCAGATCATTATGATTAATAAGAACATGAATGGGTAAAAGAAGTGATCAAGGGCATAACTTGCCTTCAACGAGCTCCTGCTCAACAGTCTCTACCAGCTGAACCTCAGGATCCTCAGTAGCTTGCTCGTCTACTCGCATCAATACAATACATACATAGCATAGCAAAAATTAACATCACACCAACCATGTAAATAAAATATACAGTAATAATCTAGACATTAAAATAAGATCATAGGAACTGGAATTATTAATTTTGAAGTTATATATTTTAAGTTATGAATTTTCCAAGGTTTTATGTGCTTGATGTGTGATTAAGTGAGACATAAATTTTTACTATTGTTTTCATGTCAAAACAGTGATACTAATGGTTAGACAATAATATTACAAAAATTTAGGAACTGGAATGGACCAATTTGGAGTTCATATGAATTTCCTACAAATTAAACAAGTTTCTATATATTAAAATCTATTTCTATTTTATTTTTATCTGATTTTCGAGTTTTCTAGACTGGGCCTCAATAACCACAAAAGACAGGGGCGTCTAGGTAAAAAGTCCGAGACATAGTGAACAATAGCGGTGGACCGCGGGTTTATTCCTATAAAGTACAGGGTCTCATTAACAAAATGTACCCCCGAAGGGGTATGGGTGCCTCCCTGCTGTCGGATTAGAAACGGCCGACGCAGATTAAACCAACATCATCCCGAACCGGTACACATACTGGGCAGTTGGATCAGTGATCCACGGCTCGCATCAACCGAGCCCGCTGATCAACCCTACGCCGTCCGATTTAATCTAACGGCACGGACGACGTCTTCCCCTCCGCGACCCCCCTTTCCCCCGATGGAACCCCGCGGCACAGCCAATCCAGCGCCGCCAGCGACGGCCAATGTGGCGTGCCACAGCGCCAAACCCAAATTAAATGATACTACACGAGGCCATAGCAATTGCGATCGACTGAGGTGTTTCATACCGAAAGAGGTGATAGTAGTAGCGCGGTCCGCGGCGATGAGCGGCCCGACGGAGATTCTTCGGCCACGGCAAGGAATTCCCCCAGGTTCGGTAGACGATTCACCCTGGCGAGGCCAGAAAACTTTACGGAGCGCTACGGCGGAGCTCCGGCAACACTTCTCTGACGCTGACCCACGTCGTAATGCTATCCTTCGTTCCTCTCCTATTGGCGGCAATGGCGGCTGGATTCGGTCGGTACTGGCGCTGCGGAAGGAGTTTTTTTGGCGACCGGCGCGACAGAGTCTTCCGCCCTTATAGCCACGAGGGGGTGAGCGGGTTCGGTCAGCTAACCCCGGCGGAAATCCCGGGTGGTCGTCGCGGCGGCCGCGACATGCGCGCGCGCGTTACGGTGAGGAAGAGGACCGGGTGCGGCTGCAAGCGCGGGCCCATCTGCTAGTCAAACGTGCGCACGACACAGCAACTGGTGAAGGGAGCCCACACGCCAGAGGACACGGTGAGCGAGAGAATGGCCGGTGGACCCCCCCCCCCCCCGGTGTCAGCGCCAGCAGCACGCGCGCGAGCGTGCGATCCGTGCGCGAGTGAGCCTGACGAGGCGGGCCCACCCGTCGGCGCCGCAGGGAGGGATTTGGGCTGCGCGAGGTAATTTCTTTAGTGGGCCAAATTCGTGGGAGGGGCCCAATGCGCCATTTCTTCTTTATTCTTTTCTATTTTACTTTTCCTATTCCTTTTCTTATTTTTTTTCAAATTCAAATTCCAATTCCAATTCAAACTCGAACTTGTGGAAAATCCCCTCTCAGATTATATTGTGCATTTTAAAAGTACCAATATATTTATATACATTTTTCTGTATGTTTTATACTCTTTCTCTCTTTTTATTTAATTCTTGAATTTCCTTTGGAATTTAGATTCCACTTTGGATTTTTTTTAATATATTTGTTTTTACATTATTTTATGTTGTCACAGAATACACACAAAATAAAATCCCAGCATGATGCATAATTTATTTTTAGGTATCTTTTGTTATTTATTTATTTGTTTTCATGTGATGTTCTCATGAGATGATAAATATGGATAACACATATATACAAAGGAATATCATTTATCCTTTTAGGTTATGCTCCACAATCTACAAGTTGGGTATTACAGCAACCACAACCTCCTACGCACATCGACAGTAAATTAGTCGATCTGCACATGTCCGGACCGTCCGCACGTGAGCACGGACCATCCGAGCCAGCAACAGCCGGTCTCATTTTTAATGAGTTGCCAAGATATGCGTCCGAGCCACCACATGTTACCAAAGCCCTAAACCACCTAGACAGACCGTCCGCATATGATCACGGACGGTCCACATATCCAATCAGACGGTCTGCGTATCCGACAGGACGGTCCGACACAGGGTTGTTTGTGGAGGATTGTTACTTAAATCCTCGCTCGTCCCAACAACACTTCCCATCGCACTATACAATGCACCAGCCCATTAATACAGAATCCCAAGCCCATGGGGGCGAGTACTTTCCGGCCCCACCTAAAAGGCCGAAAAGGAATGGTCAGTCCTATGAACCATATAGGGTAAATAGTAATGCACCGCAGAACCCAAACCAATAGGGAGAAAGACAACATGTTGATATCCATTCAACCTCACCTATGTCTGACCGGAGAGCCGGTGGTCTCGCACCGGCTGCCATTGATATAGTGAGAGAAGAAATAGTCGGGGCCTTTCAAGATAAGCTCGGAGTAAGCATGGTCCCTGGGGGCAATCATATCGGGGACCTTATGATAGCCAATTTGACCACCACCCATACCCACAAGGAACTAGGGTGCCCGAATTTGCTAAATTTTCGGGTGATAAGGAAAGAGTACACGTGAACACATAGGCCAGTTTTTAGCACAATTAGGAGAATTGACCGACACAGAGGCGTTTCATGTGCGTTTATTTTCATTATCTTTAACATGAACCGTATTTGCATGGTATGCCACATTACCCCCTAATTCTATTTTGTCATGAGGAGATTTAGAACAAAAATTCTATGATCACTTTTTTCCAGTGACTATGAGTTAGATTTGCTAGACTTAGTGGGTCTGTGACAAGCGAAAGACGAATCGGTTAATGATTACATCCGGAGATTCCGAGATACAAGAAACCGATGCTTTCAGATTCATTTGGCAGAAAAACAGCTAGCAGGATTAGCCTTTATTGGACTACTGTATTATTTAAAAGAAAATTAAAAGGCATCCAATTTTTCACACTAGCACAATTATATCAGAGAGCTTTGGCTTGTGAAAGCCGAAGCAAAGAAACTGCTAAAGCTATTTGTCACAATGTCCATATAGTAGAATGCGATCAAAGTATCTCAGATGGCGAATCAACAGAGGTATACGCTGCTGAAATGGTTTGGCCAAAACAGGCCAAATCTTCGGCTTGTTCCTCCTTACAGTCGGTTCAAAAGAAACGGCAAGAGGAAATTAAATTTACATTTAATGTGGGCAAGTGTGACAAGATATTCGATGAATTGCTCAAAAATAGTAACATTAAAATAAATCATATTGTTCCATCCGCCGACGAACTAAAATGTCGTGCATACCGCAAGTGGCACAACTCATTTTCTCATGCCACTAATGATTGCAATGTATTTCGATGATAAATCCAATCAGTCATTAACGAGGGATGATTGAAATTTCAGGAAATGTAGGTGGATACGGAGCCCTTCCCAATGAATGTGATTGACTTCGTGGGCAAAAAAGTCCTGATTCGGTCTGGCATGGCCGATAAGGGCAAAGGCAAGGAAGTCATCATGGGCGACGCACGGAAGGCCGATGAGAATAATAAAAATTTTTGTAGGAAAGTAGTGCCCAAGAAGACTCCTGATGGGGGGACACTCTGAAATTTACCATGACTACCTCTAACACTGGGGGGTAGGCGCAGGCAGGAAACCAAGCTGAAGCGTCCCGATCCTTTGGGACTCAAATGTGATACAATTACTAGTCCTAGGAGGCTAGTAAACACATTTCTTACTTCAAATAGTACAGAGTTTAGATAAAGGTTATTACAATACCGGGGTACAACCTCAAGAGAGCCAAAATAAAAGCGTAGTAGGAAAATATACTAGCCCAAGCCACAGGCAGAACTGGGTGCAGACACAGCCCTCTCAATCAAGCATAGCAGAAAAGAAGTCTTCGGCTGCTGAAAAACATAAATAAATCTGGGTGAATACACTAGGTATTCCGCAAGCCCACCCCTCTCCCGTAAAGAGAAAGAGACCTATATCATACATGCTTTAGTTGGTGGGGTTGAAGTCACTCTTTATTTTCTCAGAGACAGGCAGTTGCTGTAAGGTTTCTCCCCAAAGACTTAAAATAACGAAATACTCAACCACCACTGAGCTTCCTGCTCCCATGGCCTTGTTTTCTTTCTCACTACACACTTACACACACATTTCCCTGTTCATGGAACTTATAGAAAAATCTCTAATTGTCATACCATACCAGACTCATCCATACCAGTGGACACGGACTATTCGAATAGGTTTTCAACTCTGCGTAGAGGGGTACACTTTACCCACTAGCCCGGTTTCTGCGATCTCACCGTCGCGAGACCCGAATGCCGGATCTCTTTCCTTCCTCGTACGTCCTAACCTTAACGGTTATCCGGAAGGAGTCAGGCCACCACCATGTCCAAACCGGACAAAACATTCCCCTTCCTTATCCTCCCGGAGCTCCCTAGCCTTCTTAACCCTGGGGTTGGACCGCACGAGTTTGGATTGAGTGACTGCCCACACAGTCTCAAGTGGTTGTACTATAAAGGAGTACAGGTAGTGAAAATGACAAACCGGTCCTTATATGAGGGGACAATCCTTCTGCTCACGCCTAAACCAGCTGAGCCAACACCTTAGGCCCTCCCCTAAACCAGGGAGTCCCTGATCATCCCACTCCCAAGGTGATGAGGGTGAGTACCCTTCATCGCATAACTTTTCAAAAAGGAGACTTTATTTGAAGAAACACATTGCCCTTCTTCCCGATCCACATTTCGTATCCAGAATATATATATATAGGTCAATGCGGGCCATCTCTCACTCACCATGCAATATTCCCCCTGAATTCCCGGCCTAGGCAGTGGTAGAGAGAATAGGTAATTTATGCATCAAGGGAAGGGTGGACTTGCCTTCGTCGAAGCTTTCCTGGCACAGAAGATATACTTCCGGAAGTTCAGGCTCCGGCCCTTCTTCCGGGGCTACGGGTTCCGGATCTGTGGTCCCCGCTTCTTCTATTAAAACAGACAATAACCAATACATCAACAGTGGTCTACTAATTGCAGTGTGTCATTTACCAACATTATTATCACTTAGGACTTTTTAGAAATTATTTGGGTAATTTTTTTGGTGCATAAAATATTGAAGAAAACTAATTAAATGGAAAAGAAGGTGGAAAAAGAAAAAGAAAAGAGATCTCTCCTTTGCTGGGCTGGGGGAAGGGTTTTTGGCCCACCCCGGGCGCGAGCGCGCGCGGGGGCGCGCTTACGGCCCAGCGGCGGCCCACGAGCAGAGGGGGAGACGACGCGGGTGCGCGAGGGTGACGGCGTCGCTGCGGGCCCACTTGGCTGCGAGAGCGGAGGGGGGGGGAAACGGCGTTGCGGCCAGACGGCGTGGGCGAACCGGCCGAGCGGGGGGGGGGGGGAAGCCGGCTGCCGGTGGGCTCGACGGCGGTTTGCCGCGCGGTGGCCCGGTTCTCGGTCCAAGGGAGGGTGGTTTAGCACGGGCAGAGGCTGGCGATTCTAAGGGTAGGCTCAATTCGGCCGGAGGGGGTTTGGAGGGGGCTGTCCGCGGGGAGGTGGCGGAGTTCCGCGGCGGGGATCGCCGCCGGTGGGCTCTGGGTGAGGGACTGGGGCTGGGAAGTGGTGCTTTGGGTTCGCGGCCTCATGAAGGAGCTGCTCGGCTTACTTAATTTCTCGCTGGACCAACGGAGAGGGGGAGGGAGGAGGGGGGGACTCACCGGAGAGGGGGAAGACGACGGCGCTTCACGAATTGCGCTCGGGCGAGGGGAGGAGGAGAGTGGCCGAGGCCGGTGCAGGGAAGGAGGTGTCCGGGGCAGCCTTTTTATAGGCGCCCGAGGGGAGGGGAGCGACGGAGCTCGGTGGACGCCGGTGAGCTGCACAGCGCCGGCATTAATGCCGCACAGCGCCGCTGATGAGACTCCATGGCGGGGCGGTACCGGCAAGGACGTTGGTCAAGGGGGGAGGACGGGGCGGTGCCCAACTTCCCTGTGCAGCGAGAAGACGGAGGAGGGGACGGAGGTGATGGCCGGAGGTGACCGCGATGAGCCGTACGCGGGGAGGGGGAAGAAGGACGACGAAGTGGCTGACAGGCGGGGCCACACTGCCAGTGGGAGTGATCGCGAGCGAGAGCGAGGGGTGGGGCGAGGCTGACGGGTGGGGACGGTTTGTCAACGAGAGAGAGGCGGCGTGCGGAGCGGGCTGGCGCGCGCGCGGAGGCAGGCCGGAGCTGGGCCGAGGGGGGATGCACGGGCGCGGGGGAGGGGAGGTGGCCGCGACATGGGCCAGAAGTGGCCCAGCAGGGGGGAAGCTTTTTCCTTTTTCTTTTTCTTTTCTAAAACTCATTTCCTTTTTGTTTCTTTTATTTTTGAACAAAATTATTTAGTGGATAATCTAGGTGTTGGAAAATAAGATCTAAGTGAGGTGTTTGTGATCAAACAAAATGTATGCATATGATGGAAGAAAATCTAAGGAAGTTCTTGGAATTAGAGGATGAAAAAGAGGGGAGAGGGGTAGATTAGGGTTTCAAACCTGGGTTAGAATTTTGGGATGTTACAAACCTACCCCACTTAAAGGAATCTGACCCTCGAGATTTAGACGGGGCTCGAGAAAAGGTAAGGGTATTCCTTCCTCAGAGAGTCCTCACTTTCCCAGGTGGCTTCCTCTTCTCCATCTCTGCTCCACTGAACCTTACAGAGTTTCACTTCTGAGTTGCGGTCCTTCTGACTGCTGAGTCGAGAATCTTCACTGGCTTTTCCCAGTACTGGAGATCCTTTTGAATCTGAATTGCATCTGCCTCGATGTGGTTTTCTGGTACCTTTAGGCATTTGCGGAGTTGAGATACATGGAACACATTATGAATATCTGACATGGATTCTGGTAGCTCAAGACGGTATGCTGCGGGTCCTATTCGGGTAATGATGGGGTAGGGACCGACGAAACGTGGTGCTAGCTTTCCTTTCATTTGGAACCTTTTGACACCACGCATCGGGGAGACCTTGAGATAAACGAAATCTCCTTCCTCAAATCTGAGTTCCCTTCGTCTATTGTCTGCGTAACTCTTCTGTCGACTCCGAGCTTTGAGTAACCTCTTGCGGATCAAAGCGACTTTCTCTTCGGCTTCTTTAACAAAGTCGGGTCCTTCTAGTGTCCTTTCCCCTACATTGGACCACATTAGGGGAGTTTGGCATTTTCTTCCGTACAGTGCTTCGAACGGTGACATTTTGATGCTGGCCTGATGGCTGTTGTTGTACGAGAATTCGGCGTACGGCAAACTGGACTCCCAATCCCTGTCGAATGTTAGCACACAGGCTCTTAGCAAATCTTCGAGGATCTTGTTGACTCTTTCTGTTTGACCATCTGACTGAGGGTGGTAAGCGGTGCTGAAATCTAGCTTGGTGCCCATTGCTTGCTGGAGGCCCTTCCAAAATTTTGAAGTGAACTGCGTTCCTCTATCTGATACTATCTTCCGCGGAATGCCATGGAGCCTGACTATCTCTTTAAGGTATATCCGGGCAAGGGCGGCTCCTCCAAAAGTGGTCTTTACTGGAACGAAGTGGGCCACCTTGGTGAGACGATCGATTATTACCCATATGGAATCATTTCCTTTCTGAGTTCGGGGTAGTCCGGTCATGAAATCCATGCCTATTTCTTCCCACTTCCATTCGGGTACTGGGAGGGGTTGAAGTAGGCCCGCAGGCTTCTGATGCTCGGCCTTTGTTCGCTGACAAGTGTCACATCGGGCCACATACTGTGCTATTTCCTTCTTCATCCCTTTCCACCAGTATCTGGCCCTGAGGTCCAGGTACATCTTGGTGGTTCCTGGGTGGATGGAGTAAGCTGAGTTGTGGGCTTCATTGAGCAGGACTTCCCGTGCTTCTCCCATTGGTACACATAGGCGGTTCTTGAACCAGAGGACTCCTTGCTCATTTGTCCTAAGGTCCGGAAGTTGCTCCTTGCGAGCTCTTTCTATAAGTCTGGCTGTCTCTACGTCCAGGTGTTGAGCCGTGCATATGAGATCTTCTAGATTTGGCTTGACTTCTAGGCTACCGTTGTCTCCCAGACATGCATTTAGCTGAGCTGATTCTTTCTTCCAATCTTCTAAAAAGTTGGTCCCTTTAATCCCGAAAGGTTTTCGGCTGAGGGCGTCTGCTACCACGTTGGATTTCCCGGGGTGGTAGTGGATTTCGAGGTCATAATCCTTGATCAATTCAAGCCATCTTCTTTGACGGAGGTTGAGGTCCAGTTGCGTGAAGATGTACTTCAGACTCTTGTGATCAGTGAAGATGTGGCATTTGTTCCCGATCAGATAATGCCTCCATATCTTTAGGGCGTGTACGATGGCTGCCAATTCCAAGTCATGGGTAGGGTAGTTCTGCTCGTGTGGCTTGAGTAGGCGGGATGCATAGGCAACAACTTTCTCATTTTGCATCAAGACACACCCTAAGCCTTGCCTTGAAGCATCACAGAAGATGACGAAATCCTGGTGTATATCTGGCAGTGTCAAAACTGGCGCAGTTGTAAGCTTTTCCTTGATGATCTGGAAACTTTCCTCACATTTGGGAGTCCATACAAACTTATTGTCCTTTTTGAGAAGTTCAGTCACAGGTTTTGCTATGCTGGAGAATCCCTTGATAAAGCGGCGGTAATACCCTGCCATTCCCAGAAAGCTTCATACTTCGCTGACGTTGGCTGGCTGCTTCCATTTTGAAATGGCTTCTACCTTGGATGGGTCTACTTCTATCCCTTCTGCAGTCAAGATATGCCCCAGGAAAGCTATCTTTTCTAACCAGAACTCACACTTGCTGAGCTTAGCATAAAGTTGATGTGCCCTGAGTCTTTCGAGAACGATTCGGAGGTGACGCTCATGGTCCTTACGATTCTTGGAATAAATAAGGATGTCATCTATGAAGACTACGACAAACTTGTCCAATTCTTCCATAAATACCTTATTCATGAGGTTCATGAAAAAGGCGGGTGCGTTGGTTAGCCCAAACGGCATCACTGTGAATTCATATTGTCCGTACCGGGTGACGAATGCAGTCTTCTGAATGTCTGCTTCCTTGATTCTTAGTTGGTGATATCCTGACCTGAGGTCTATCTTGGAGAAATATTTGGCTCCTTGTAGCTGGTCGAAGAGGTCGTCGATCCGAGGGAGTGGGTACTTATTCTTGATTGTAACTTCATTCAAGGACCGATAATCAATACACACTCTCATACTCCCATCCTTTTTAGTAACAAAGAGGACGGGTGCTCCCCAGGGGGACGAACTAGGACGGATGTACCCTTTTTGCTGCAGTTCTGAAATCTGGAGTTTCAATTCTACCAACTCTGTGGGAGCCATGCGGTCTGGTCTCTTTGCAATGGGCGCAGTGCCAGGAATGAGATCTATATAGAACTCCACTCCTCTTTCTGGTGGCATCTCGGGCAACTCTTCCGAAAATACATCCTCAAACTCTTCGATTACAGACATGTTTTCTGCCGCCAGATTAAACATCATCGGATCGTTTGCGGGTGGCTGGGCTTGACAGGAAACTGCCTTTCCTTGGTGATCTGTGAGAAGAACAGTTTTGCTTGCGCAGCTGATGATGCCTTTGTGCTTAGCTAGCCAATCCATTCCTAGTATCACATCAATCCCTTGGGATGGCAAGATGGTTAAGTCTGCCAGGAACACTACCCCACTTAAAAGAATTTTGACTTGGGAGTACCTGAGTTTGCACAGGAGGTCTGATCCCGGGGTTCGGGTGACCAAAGGGACAGCTAGGGGTGTAGAGGGGATGCCATGTTTCTCCACAAACTTAGCGGCTATAAAAGAATGGGATGCTCCTGAATCAAAAAGTACAGTAGCTGGAGTAAATTCAACAAGGAACTCACCAAGCACTACTCCCGGGGCTTGCTGGGCTTCTTGAGCGTCGACGTAGTTGACTCGGGCTCTACCCTGGTACTGAGTCCTGCTCTGCTGGCTGTTGGAAGGATGTGCCGAGGGAATCTTGGGGCCATTCACCGAGTTGGAGTAGGTCGGTCCGGGTGCCTTTAACTGAGGGCAGTTATTCTTAAAGTGACTGGGGTCCCCGCAGTGCCAACAGGCATTAGCTGGCGGTTGGTTGCTTGCAACAGAGGGTGCCTGAAGGGAGCTCTGACTCTACTGACTGTAGCGTGATGGAGTGGGTCCAGATGATTTATTGAAGCTTGGCCCTCTGGGTGGAAGCCCAAAGGGTCGAGCTCTCTGGTGACGTTCTTGCTGTTGAGATCGGAGAACTTGGAATTTCCTCTTGAGGTGCCCTTTTTCTTCCTCTTTCGCCCTTTCCACTTGGATAGCCTTGTTGGAGAGGTGAGAAAAGTTGAGGAAGTCTTGGCTGGCAAGGATGGTCTTAAGCTCGGGTCTTAGTCCTTTCAGGAAACGTGCCATCTTCCTAGACTCAGTGCTGACATCGTCAGGCGCGTAACGGGCCAACTCTGTGAACTTGTGCACATACTCACTGACTGTTCTCCCGCCTTGAGTTTGCTCCCGGAATTCATCCTCCTTGAGTTGAACTATCCCCTGGGGTACATGGTGCTCATGGAAGGCTGTTTCGAATTCTGCCCAGGTAGTGTCTCTGACGGCCTCACTGAAAGTGTCCCACCATGCTAAAGCCATTCCTGAAAGCTGATGAGCTGCTAGTTGGATACGCTGATTTTCGGGGCATCCGATGGCTTCCAGCTTCCTCTTGATCGTGCGAAGCCAGTCATCTTGTAACACCCGGATTTTAGGGGTCCAAAACCCGGGGTTAACATAAACACCAGGTATGCTGGGACCAAGTCTCACACATATGATGTATAGTGGCACAGGATCGAATGTCACATCTTTATATATAACAGGAGTTCTATACAAAATAAATGATTACATTATAAGGAGACAACGGTCCAGCAACCCAAAGTTGACTGGGAGACGACGACCTAGACCTCTCACGAACTCATCGCAGCATCCTCCATGAGCATCATCCTGCAGTACCTGGTCTTGACCTGTGGTGTATTGTGAGACAGCAAGAGTGAGCTCACATACGTTCATCGCTCAACAAGTTGTGGGGAATAATGTGCATGAACTCGCCAAAGGTGGGAGCTCACGTGAAGTGTAAGGCTTACCAAAGAAGATGGTTAGAGCTGAGCATTGCTTTTAAAGTTGGTCAAAATTTTATTAGCAATTACTAAGTATAAGTAAATACCAAACCCAATTAAGTAATAGAATCAAAAGTAATAACAACTTCTTCCGCGATGCAATGCGTATGACAAATTGAATTTAGTTCCATAAATTAATCATGTGAGTGTCCGAGCTGCTCATGACCGTGAGCACGGCTAGTATACCAGTTTTACACTCTGCAGAGGTTGCGCATCTTTACCCACAAGTCGTGTTACCCATCTGCCAAGGGGTCATGAATCCCATTACACCTCTACCAAGGAAGCGAGGCAGGGTAACACTACGAGGCCTTTACAAAGTTCCACTAGCTTCCGAAAACCCGCTACAGTTTATAGGAAGATCCAGTACAGGAATCCCTTGCAGGACCGCCATCGCAGCAAAATCCTCCCGAGGGCACTTCCCGACACTGACCTCTCCCCTACTGCCCTTGCCCCTTTCGGGTAAGGTAGTCTTCCACTAGCTTTCCTAATTAATCAGCCAAGGGCATCCCATACTACCCTTGTGGTAGCACTGTTTTCCCGGGTGGTTCTCCATGTTCCAATTAACATAATGATCTTAATCATGAACATTAACTAACAACTGATAACAAAAAGTAGTAATCATGAATAGTATGTGTATCTCCATACCCAAAACCACATATAGCACTAGCAAGTACTACCTAGAAAGATCAGTGGTAAACAAGGTATAAAGATAATCAAACTAGGTAACCTATTGGGTCCCATCAAAATTAACCTATGCAGATCATTATGATTAATTAGAACATGAGTAGGTGAAAAGAAGTGATCAAGGGCACAACTTGCCTGGGCCTTGAGAATCCAGGTACCAGGATGATTCTTCAGATCCTCGTGACCTCACTGCTAGTCGTAGCAATACAAACATACATAGTATAGGCAAAATTATCATTACACCAAACATATATGCAAAATACTTATTAATAATCTACATATTAAAATAAGATCACAGGAAAAAGAATTATTAATTTTGGAGTTGCAGAATTCAAGTTATGATTTTCCTAAGGTTTAATGTGATTAAAATATGATTAAATGATAAATAAATTTTCTGACAGAGTTCATGTCAAAACAGTGATTCTAAATGGTAGAGAATATTATTACAAAATTTTAGGAATTGGAATGACTCAATTTGGAGCTAAAATAAATTTTCTATGAATTATCTAAGTTCTAGTAATTATTTAATCATTTAAAATCATTTTCTAAATCCATTTATTTGATTTCTTAATTTCCTGGACTGGGCCTCAATTATAAGAAACTGCAGGGGGCTCGGGGTAAGTTTCCCTAAGACTCAGACTTCACCCGCGGTGGACGGCGGGTTGATTTGACCAAATCCCGAGGGCTCTTTAGAAAAAGGACCATCGCGAAGGGGTATCGCTTGATCACGGCCGTCCGATCAGATTCTAATGGCCCAGATTAAAACGAGCCGACACCGAAACGATACGCGCCCAGAGCCGTTGATCAAACAATCAACGATCGGAATTTAAAATACTTAGATTGATTCCTGAGCGCTCGATCCGATTTGAACGGTCCCGATCGCATCAAGTGAAGAGGTATCGCGGTCTAATCGTGACCTCCCATTCACGATCCAACGGTGCAGGCGCCTTTCCCCCAATTCCTATCATCCCGAGCGACGGCGGTGGCGCACTCACGGCGGAGCTTCGCCGGCGAACGCGCAATCCGGCGCCAAACCACCCCGAACTAGCAATTAATCGGTGCAAAACCAAGAGGAGAAGATAGTGAATCTACAGAGAGGGATCTCACCGGCAATAATGGCGCAGAGACGACTGCCCACGGAGAAGCGCGGATTCACGGCGGAGCTCGCACGACGACGAGCAATTCCCGCCCCCGAGAAGGCCCCCAACGTCGACCGAAGCTTCGTATGGCTGCCCCGCAACGTCGCCGAGCCAACCTGGTCCCAATCGAAGGACCAAATCGCCGGCCAACCCACGCCGATGCTCACGACACTCACCCCTTCCCTTCCGCCCACGGTGCACAGGATATCCGTCGAGAAGCTAGCGCTGCCGGGTTTATATAGGAGCGGGGCGAGTCCGAGTCCGCGCAATGCCCGTGGCGAGGTGGTTGAAGGAGTCCCGAGTTCCCCGGCGAGGTCGACGCGGAGCGCGCGGTGTGCGGCGTTTCTGTTAGGAGGTTGGGGATGCTCCTGACGAGCGGGTCCCACCCATCATCGACACAGCCCAGAGAAGCCAGGTATTCGTTTGACTGGCACACGGGCCCCGCGAGTCAGCGAGAAGAACAGTTCGCGCGCGGCGCGACTGACCAGCGTGGCCCACCAGTCAGTGAAAAGGAGGTGAGGAGCGCGCGCGCGGGAGCGATGTATGACGCGCGGGCCCGACCTGTCAGTGCCAGTTTGGGCGCGCGCGTGGGTTATTTGGGCCGCGCGGGGGAGGAAGGCCAGGTGGGCCGAAATGGTGGCCGCCGGCCCATTTAGGTATAGTATCTTTTTTTTTCTTTTTCTTTTCTATTTTCTCTTCCCCATTTTCAAATCCAATTCAAATCCAATTTGAATTCAAGTTTGAGTTCAAACTTTGTGAATAACTTGTCCTCAGTTTGAAAGGTATACTTTATTAATATAAGTGTGAAGGATATTTATTTTATTTTATGTAATATTTTTCTTAGTTCTTCCCTTCTCTTTTTATTTTCTATTTTCTATTCCAAATTCAAATTTAATTTTAACTATTCAAAATCCAATTCACATTTTACTTTGAATTTCAGGTTCCTCAAATCAAATATAATCCTGAAGGGAATTTAGACTTTACTGTTTGGATCACTTATTTATTTTTAATAAGTATATAGCCTTTCCTTTTCTTTTCTATTTCTAGTTCAAATCCAAACTTATATTTTTATTTTAGTTTTCAGATTTTTCAAATGTATTAATTGAAATCCAAGGGTGAATATAAACCATACTATTTTATTATTACTAGTTTAAGTTTTATTCTCCTTGTTTATTTATTTCATGAGATGTATAAATGGTTTCCTTTAAAAGAAAAATTCTTTTTCTCCTCATTTTTCTTATTTTCCAAATTTCCAAAACATTATGATATTTTGTTCAAATTTCTTCTACCAATTTCCAATCCCAAAATTTGGGTGTTACAAATCCTACCCCCCTTAAAAATAATCTCGTCCTCGAGATTTGTAAGGAAAAAGGATGCATACTCATATGCACAAACAAAGAGATCTCAGCATGAGGTATAATTCTTTAACAAAACATTGGGTCAACAGACCTTTATTATTTCTTCTAAAATATTATCATATTACTAAAGTAACACCTAGATCTTACAAATCATCATAATTTATATCTATGTAGCTTGGTGAAGCTGGTGGTGGTGGGGGTTGTTGTTGTTGTTGTCTCTCCAGCCGTGCTTGCCTTATTTCTTGGCGGGCTTGACGTATTTCCTCGCGTTGTTGTCTTATCTGATTCTGCATCTCGGTCACCATGTCTGTTAACTGTTGTATTACCAGTCTTTGGGTAGCAACCACTTGATTGAGGTCAACAGGTGGAGGATTTGGAGGATTCATTTTCTGTTTGTTGTTACGTGATAATCTTTCCTTTCCTGGTATTGACCATGAAAGTTAGAAGCATGTGGTAATAGTTTTGCAAAGGAAATTACTAAGCGGAATGGATAAGCTAGTTGTTGGTTATAATCTATAGATTCTTTGGTAGGGCTTAATTTATGTCCAGATTGGGGTAACCAATCATATAAGGTGAATATCCAAGGGTAAGATAGAATCTGTCAAGATGAGAGATATACATGGGTGAGATAGACTACAAGATGTAGGTTAAAAGTTTGTTTGATGTTAGGTGGGAATAGAAAGGTCATACTATTCATCTGGGTTCTATGGGTTGGGTTAGCTCATAGTTGAGTTGATCCAATGTGCTAAGATAAGTTAATACATGGCTAGTGGGGTTTAATCTCTTCTACTAGTGTCATTAATCTGTTTAAGTGGACCACATTAAGTTAGATAACATTAGACCACAATAGATCAGGTCACATTAGGTAGGATAAGATCTAGATTAAATTGGATATGACTAGATTGGACTAGTTTAGGCTTAGATAGGTCCAACAGGGTAGAATATGTATTATTAAGATATGTTAGGATGTTTTAAGATTAATTTGATATGTTATGATAAAATAGAATCTCTTGCTAGGTTATAATTGAGAGGTTATGCAACTATCAGATGGTTAAGGTAGTTGCATATGGCCAAGTCAATCTGTCATTCTTAATTTAGTGCAGGGTGAACTAAGTTAAGACCTGTCCTATAGGGGTAGAGTCTAGACTATTTCATCAGTATTATCTAACATATTTGATAAATCACTTTAGATTAAATCATATTAGGTTAAACGAGATCTAATTTAGATTGGTATGACTAGTTTGACTAAACAAGATCTAATTAAGTTGCATTAGATCATGGTTGTTTAATCTAGGGTGGACAAGTATGCTTATTAGGATAAGACAGATCCATAAAGATAAGATAGAATTTTCCGGGGCTAGTTAGATCTATTAGGATAAGGATAAAATCTTTTCAAGATAAGATGAGTATCTTTTAAGATGAGATGGATCTATTAAGGTAAGGGAGAATCCTTTAAGATAAGATGAATTGGTTAGAATGAGAGCTTTTTAGGATAAGATAAATCTCTTAAGCTAGATATGTTCCAATGGGGATAATCTAGGTTGTCTAGTTATTTTGTAAATATATTTTTATACCTATGTGTATATGTGGATGCAATTGTGGACATTACTCCACAACCCATCACACTCAATCAAAGATCCAAATCAGACAAGTATCATAAGAACAAACATTCAAGTTCATAGATATCTATAAAAATAGTTTTGTTTTTGTTCCTAAGAATAGGTCTCCTATTCCTAAAAGTCACTTTAGGTACAGGATTTCAAAGTGTGAAATCCACATTTGTCTTTAGAATGAAAAGGTAAGAATAATCAGAGTAAAGCGGAAATAGATGAGAAAAGATTAAGATAAGTTTAGAAAAGAATCAGAGTAGCAAAGGTAAGTATAGAATGGTTGTCCAGTTCTATCTAGGTTTCGTCCTACAGTCAACATTCCTCTGATACCACTTCTGTAACACCCGGATTTTAGGGGTCCAAAACCCGGGGTTAACATAAACACCAGGTATGCTGGGACCAAGTCTCACACATATGATGTATAGTGGCACAGGATCGAATGTCACATCTTTATATATAACAGGAGTTCTATACAAAATAAATGATTACATTATAAGGAGACAACGGTCCAGCAACCCAAAGTTGACTGGGAGACGACGACCTAGACCTCTCACGAACTCATCGCAGCATCCTCCATGAGCATCATCCTGCAGTACCTGGTCTTGACCTGTGGTGTTTGTGAGACAGCAAGAGTGAGCTCACATACGTTCATCGCTCAACAAGTTGTGGGGAATAATGTGCATGAACTCGCCAAAGGTGGGAGCTCACGTGAAGTGTAAGGCTTACCAAAGAAGATGGTTAGAGCTGAGCATTGCTTTTAAAGTTGGTCAAAATTTTATTAGCAATTACTAAGTATAAGTAAATACCAAACCCAATTAAGTAATAGAACAAAAGTAATAACAACTTCTTCCGCGATGCAATGCGTATGACAAATTGAATTTAGTTCCATAAATTAATCATGTGAGTGTCCGAGCTGCTCATGACCGTGAGCACGGCTAGTATACCAGTTTTACACTCTGCAGAGGTTGCGCATCTTTACCCACAAGTCGTGTTACCCATCTGCCAAGGGGTCATGAATCCCATTCACCTCTACCAAGGAAGCGAGGCAGGGTAACACTACGAGGCCTTTACAAAGTTCCACTAGCTTCCGAAAACCCGCTACAGTTTATAGGAAGATCCAGTACAGGAATCCCTTGCAGGACCGCCATCGCAGCAAAATCCTCCCGAGGGCACTTCCCGCACTGACCTCTCCCCTACTGCCCTTGCCCCTTTCGGGTAAGGTAGTCTTCCACTAGCTTTCCTAATTAATCAGCCAAGGGCATCCCATACTACCCTTGTGGTAGCACTGTTTTCCCGGGTGGTTCTCCATGTTCCAATTAACATAATGATCTTAACATGAACATTAACTAACAACTGATAACAAAAAGTGTAATCATGAATAGTGTATCTCCATACCCAAAACCACATATAGCACTAGCAAGTACTACCCAGAAAGATCAGTGGTAAACAAGGTATAAAGATAATCAAACTAGGTAACCTATTGGGTCCCATCAAAATTAACCTATGCAGATCATTATGATTAATTAGAACATGAGTAGGTGAAAAGAAGTGATCAAGGGCACAACTTGCCTGGGCCTTGAGAATCCAGGTACCAGGATGATTCTTCAGATCCTCGTGACCTCACTGCTAGTCGTAGCAATACAAACATACATAGTATAGGCAAAATTATCATTACACCAAACATATATGCAAAATACTTATTAATAATCTACATATTAAAATAAGATCACAGGAAAAAGAATTATTAATTTTGGAGTTGCAGAATTCAAGTTATGATTTTCCTAAGGTTTAATGTGATTAAAATATGATTAAATGATAAATAAATTTTCTGACAGAGTTCATGTCAAAACAGTGATTCTAAATGGTAGAGAATATTATTACAAAATTTTAGGAATTGGAATGACTCAATTTGGAGCTAAAATAAATTTTCTATGAATTATCTAAGTTCTAGTAATTATTTAATCATTTAAAATCATTTTCTAAATCCATTTATTTGATTTCTTAATTTCCTGGACTGGGCCTCAATTATAAGAAACTGCAGGGGGCTCGGGGTAAGTCTCCCTAAGACTCAGACTTCACCCGCGGTGGACGGCGGGTTGATTTGACCAAATCCCGAGGGCTCTTTAGAAAAAGGACCATCGCGAAGGGGTATCGCTTGATCACGGCCGTCCGATCAGATTCTAATGGCCCAGATTAAAACGAGCCGACACCGAAACGATACGCGCCCAGAGCCGTTGATCAAACAATCAACGATCGGAATTTAAAATACTTAGATTGATTCCTGAGCGCTCGATCCGATTTGAACGGTCCCGATCGCATCAAGTGAAGAGGTATCGCGGTCTAATCGTGACCTCCCATTCACGATCCAACGGTGCAGGCGCCTTTCCCCCAATTCCTATCATCCCGAGCGACGGCGGTGGCGCACTCACGGCGGAGCTTCGCCGGCGAACGCGCAATCCGGCGCCAAACCACCCCGAACTAGCAATTAATCGGTGCAAAACCAAGAGGAGAAGATAGTGAATCTACAGAGAGGGATCTCACCGGCAATAATGGCGCAGAGACGACTGCCCACGGAGAAGCGCGGATTCACGGCGGAGCTCGCACGACGACGAGCAATTCCCGCCCCCGAGAAGGCCCCCAACGTCGACCGAAGCTTCGTATGGCTGCCCCGCAACGTCGCCGAGCCAACCTGGTCCCAATCGAAGGACCAAATCGCCGGCCAACCCACGCCGATGCTCACGACACTCACCCCTTCCCTTCCGCCCACGGTGCACAGGATATCCGTCGAGAAGCTAGCGCTGCCGGGTTTATATAGGAGCGGGGCGAGTCCGAGTCCGCGCAATGCCCGTGGCGAGGTGGTTGAAGGAGTCCCGAGTTCCCCGGCGAGGTCGACGCGGAGCGCGCGGTGTGCGGCGTTTCTGTTAGGAGGTTGGGGATGCTCCTGACGAGCGGGTCCCACCCATCATCGACACAGCCCAGAGAAGCCAGGTATTCGTTTGACTGGCACACGGGCCCCGCGAGTCAGCGAGAAGAACAGTTCGCGCGCGGCGCGACTGACCAGCGTGGCCCACCAGTCAGTGAAAAGGAGGTGAGGAGCGCGCGCGCGGGAGCGATGTATGACGCGCGGGCCCGACCTGTCAGTGCCAGTTTGGGCGCGCGCGTGGGTTATTTGGGCCGCGCGGGGGAGGAAGGCCAGGTGGGCCGAAATGGTGGCCGCCGGCCCATTTAGGTATAGTATCTTTTTTTTCTTTTTCTTTTCTATTTTCTCTTCCCCATTTTCAAATCCAATTCAAATCCAATTTGAATTCAAGTTTGAGTTCAAACTTTGTGAATAACTTGTCCTCAGTTTGAAAGGTATACTTTATTAATATAAGTGTGAAGGATATTTATTTTATTTTATGTAATATTTTTCTTAGTTCTTCCCTTCTCTTTTTATTTTCTATTTTCTATTCCAAATTCAAATTTAATTTTAACTATTCAAAATCCAATTCACATTTTACTTTGAATTTCAGGTTCCTCAAATCAAATATAATCCTGAAGGGAATTTAGACTTTACTGTTTGGATCACTTATTTATTTTTAATAAGTATATAGCCTTTCCTTTTCTTTTCTATTTCTAGTTCAAATCCAAACTTATATTTTTATTTTAGTTTTCAGATTTTTCAAATGTATTAATTGAAATCCAAGGGTGAATATAAACCATACTATTTTATTATTACTAGTTTAAGTTTTATTCTCCTTGTTTATTTATTTCATGAGATGTATAAATGGTTTCCTTTAAAAGAAAAATTCTTTTTCTCCTCATTTTTCTTATTTTCCAAATTTCCAAAACATTATGATATTTTGTTCAAATTTCTTCTACCAATTTCCAATCCCAAAATTTGGGTGTTACACATCTGCATCGAGGGGATTGCTGGACCCCACGAACGTGGGAGGCTTGAGTCTTAAAAATTCTCCCATCCTGTCCTGTGGCCTCCCACCACCTGGGCATTGGTTTTCCAGACTTCTAGTGAGGACTTCAATGAGTCGGGTTTGATTGGCTAGAACTTGGGCCAGATCTAGTGGTAGTTCCGGAGGTGCGGGGAGGTGGGTCCCATCCCCTTCTCCGCCAGCTTCTCCTGCTGCTCCTAGGGGAAAACCTGCTCCAATCCCGGAGGCGGTAGGCGTGGTTTTATCCGAAGCCATCTGCCAGGGGAAAAGAGTTACTACCATGCACATGCCATTCTTTTTTACTAGTTATTTTATTCATTACATCAAGCCATTACATAATACAGCACACGGCTACCATACGTTCATCACACGCGAGTACTAGCTAGGGTACTCCCGAACTCCTTCTCTAAAGTGTCCCCAAATTCCTTGAGAAGGTCATCAAGGCTGGCCAGGGACATCTCCTCGGTGTCGGACGAGTTCCTTAACCCGGCAGGGGGTAGGGTTGGAGGGTTTTCTTCCTTCTGCTCAGTCTGACATCCTTGGCTTTTGGTCTTCTTGCGGATTTTTCTTGCGGGGGCGAGCTTCTTCAGTTTCTTGTCATAGTCCATTTTTAGGGTGCGGTAAGCTTCACGGGCATTGGTTTCTTCGCCTTCAGCTATTGAGAGGCTCTCTTGAAGGGACGCCTTTTCCCCTGAAAGTTCCCTGACTTTTTGCTCCAGGCTTTCCACCCGGGAGGTTAGGGAGGTGCAGTGGAGGGTGAGGTCATCATATTGGTTATCAAGGGTGTGAAGGTATCCAGCCATGTAGACGATGGTGGGATCATTCTCAATAGGATCTCCTCCTGACAGGGCCTGAAGTCTTTTCCTCCAGGTGGGGGTATTCTTGTTGCTGGGTGGAAAGTAGCGAAGGGGGGTTTCAAAGATCACTTTGTTGTAGTTCTGGCACAGTTGTCGGAGGGCTGTTCGGGCAACATTCTGGCAAGTATCTGGGAAACGGTATCCGGTAAAGGTGACTTGGAAGGAAGGATGGTTCGGATAGTTTCGGCTTTCTCCCAGGTAGACTGCCATAGAGCATTTCTCCATTCCGCCCTCGATATACTCCGTCCAGACGTATTCCGGCTTCTTGTGGATTCCCATGCGAAGCGCACAACTTCGCAAAAGATGTGGAAACCCTTCCACCTCTGAGCAGTAGGATGTCCTAATGGCTAGAGAGTCTTCCATCTGGAATAGGAAAAGAAGGGTCTGTTAAAATCGGGGAGGAGGAGAGAAGACTCTTGTTGGGGAAAGAGGTGTTTCCTTTTTAGTGCAAGTTTTAGGGTCAGGGCTGCGACCTACGGCCAGTCCTATGGGCTCTGATACCACCTGAAGCGTCCCGATCCTTTGGGACTCAAATGTGATATAATTACTAGTCCCAGGAGGCTAGTAAACACATTTCTTACTTCAAATAGTACAGAGTTTAGATAAAGGTTATTACAATACCGGGGTACAAGCTCAAGAGAGCCAAAATAAAAGCGAAGTAGGAAAATATACTAGCCCAAGCCACAGGCAGAACTGGGTGCAGACACAGCCCTCTCAATCAAGCATAGCAGAAAAGAAGTCTTCGGCTGCTGAAAAACATAAATAAATCTGGGTCAATACACTAGGTATTCCGCAAGCCCACCCTGCTCCCATAAAGAGAAAGAAACCTATATCATACATGCTTTAGTTGGTGGGGTTGAAGTCACTCTTTATTTTCTCAGAGACAGGCAGTTGCTGTAAGGTTTCTCCCCAAAGACTTAAAATAACGAAATACTCAACCACCACTGAGCTTCCTGCTCCCATGGCCTTGTTTTCTTTCTCACTACACACTTACACACACATTTCCCTGTTCATGGAACTTATAGAAAAATCTCTAATTGTCATACCATACCAGACTCGTCCATACCAGTGGACATGGACTATTCGAATAGGTTTTCAACTCTGCGCAGAGGGGTACACTTTACCCACTAGCCCGGTTTCTGCGATCTCACCGTCGCGAGACCCGAATGCCGGATCTCTTTCCTTCCTCATACGTCCTAACCTTAATGGTTATCCGGAAGGAGTCAGGCCACCACCATGTCCAAACCAGACAAAACATTCCCCTTCCATATCCTCCCGGAGCTCCCCAGCCTTCTTAACCCTGGGGTTGGACCGCACGAGTTTGGATTGAGTGACTGCCCACACAGTCTCAAGTGGTTGTACTATAAAGGAGTACAGGTAGTGAAAATGACAAACCGGTCCTTATATGAGGGGACAATCCTTCTGCTCACGCCTAAACCAGCTGAGCCAACACCTTAGGCCCTCCCCTAAACCAGGGAGTCCCTGATCATCCCACTCCCAAGGTGATGAGGGTGAGTACCCTTCATCGCATAACTTTTCAAAAAGGAGACTTTATTAGAAGAAACACATTGCCCTTCTTCCCGATCCACATTTCGTATCCAGAATATATATATATATAGGTCAATGCGGGCCATCTCTCACTCACCATGCAATATTCCCCCTGAATTCCCGGCCTAGGCAGTGGTAGAGAGAATAGGTAATTTATGCATCAAGGGAAGGGTGGACTTGCCTTCGTCGAAGCTTTCCTGGCACAGAAGATCTACTTCCGGAAGTTCGGGCTCCGACCCTTCTTCCGGGGCTACGGGTTCCGGATCTGCGGTCCTCGCTTCTTCTATTAAAACAGACAATAACCAATACATCAACAGTGGTCTACTAATTGCAGTGTGTCATTTACCAACATTATTATCACTTAGGACTTTTTAGAAATTATTTGGGTAATTTTTTTGGTGCATAAAATATTGAAGAAAACTAATTAAATGGAAAAGAAGGTGGAAAAAGAAAAAGAAAAGAGATCTCTCCTTTGCTGGGCTGGGGGAAGGGTTTTTGGCCCACCCCGGGCGCGAGCGCGCGTGGGGGCGCGCTTACGGCCCAGCGGCGGCCCACGAGCGGAGGGGGAGACGGCGCGTGTGCGCGAGGGTGACGACGTCGCTGCGGGCCCACTTGGCTGCGAGAGCGGAGGAGGGGAAACGGTGTTGCGGCCAGACGGCATGGGCGAACCGGCCGAGCGGGCGGCGGGGGGGGAAGCTGGCCACCGGTGGCCCGGTTCTCGGTCCAAGGGAGGGTGGTTTAGCACGGGCAGAGGCTGGCGATTCTAAGGGTAGGCTCAATTCGGCCGGAGGGGGTTGGGAGGGGGCTGTCCGCGGGGAGGTGGCGGAGTTCCGCGGCGGGGATCGCCGCCGGTGGGCTCTGGGTGAGGGACTAGGGCTAGGAAGTGGTGCTTCGGGTTCGCGGCCTCGTGAAGGAGCTGCTCGGCTTACTTAATTTCTCGCTGGACCAACGGAGAGGGGGAGGGAGGAGGGGGGGACTCATCGAAGAGGGGGAAGACGACGGCGCTTCGCGAATTGCGCTCGGGCGAGGGGAGGAGGAGAGTGGCCGAGGCCGGTGCAGGGAAGGAGGTGTCCGGGGCAGCCTTTTTATAGGCGCCCGAGGGGAGGGGAGCGACGGAGCTCGGCGGACGCCGGTGAGCCGCACAGCGCCGCCGATGAGACTCCACGGCGGGGCGGTACCGGCAAGGACGTTGGTCAAGGGGGGGGGGAGGACGGGGTGGTGCCCAACTTCCCTGTGCGGCGAGAAGACGGAGGAGGGGATGGAGGTGATGGCTGGAGGTGACCGCGATGAGCCGTACGCGGGGAGGGGGAAGAAGGACGACGAAGTGGCTGACAGGCGGGGCCACACTGCCAGTGGGAGTGATCGCGAGCGAGAGCGAGGGGTGGGGCGAGGCTGATGGGTGGGGACGGTTCGTCAGCGAGAGAGAGGCGGCGTGCGGAGCGGGCTGGCGCGCGCGCGGAGGCAGGCCGAAGCTAGGCCGAGGGGGGGGATGCACGGGCGCGGGGGAGGGGAGGTGGCCGCGACATGGGCCAGAAGTGGCCCAGCAGGGGGGAAAGCTTTTTACTTTTTCTTTTTCTTTTCTAAAACTCATTTCCTTTTTGTTTCTTTTCTTTTTGAACAAAATTATTTAGTGGATAATCTAGGTGTTGGAAAATAAGATCTAAGTGAGGTGTTTGTGATCAAACAAAGTGTATGCATATGATGGAAGAAAAGGAAGTTCTTGGAATTAGAGGATGAAAAAGAGGGGGAGATTAGGGTTTCAAACCTGGGTTAGAATTTTGGGATGTTACACAAGCGCTAGCACCTGTTCTGCGCATCACGGACGGTCCGACGCACAGACGCGGACGGTCCGGAACACCGCTAGACAGTCCAGATCATTCTAGCGGACGATCCGGTAACACCCAGGAACCACGACGACCACGCGCCTTCAAACCACGACGATCGAAAATATGTACGTGGAAAACTAACACGTCCAAGGCAGCTGGTCGACTGGTCAGATTTGGCCCAACCTTCGATCAATTATTGTCTAAATATGTAAAAAAGAAGGCTGACCCAAGTAACCGACCAACAAAGAGACCTCGCTCACCCACTCAGGAGCGACAGCAGATAAGACCGATTGGACCACCTCACCAATCGGAAAAGACGGAAGGTCATACTGTCTAGTTAAGACCTAACGTGCCTGCATGGACACCTCCACTCTCATATCTACCTATGTCATATCAATATACATACATACCGCCACATGTCCCAAATCAAATGTGGAGCATGCCACCATATTCATTTGGGATGACATAGTACCCCGCTTGGGGGCATCCCAAACTTCTGTATTCAATAGGTTGGCACCTCAAGTACAAGACCGATTAAGCGCCACTCAATCTGGTCACCAGGCACAAACCCAGCAAGATCGCCGGACCACACGGCCGCAAAGGCCGACCAATCCGGCAGGGGAGCATATACCTACAGCAACCAAGAAAACGACAAAAAAGGACATCATCAAAATAGGTACAGCAGATGTCGTTGTACAGGGAAATAATGAAGAGTCGATGATTTTTGGTAAATCGACCAGTACAAATAAAGAAGGAGACACGACTGCCATCAAAACAGCCGATCCAAAATACCCCATGCCTTGATAGTGTCTATCGAGACTAACACGGTCTCAAAAGCGAAAATTACAACGCTTAAGAGCAAAGGAGAGCAAGGAAAAAGAAGTAGAAAAAAGAGGTTCTAAACAGGATCTGAATCTAGCGCGGATTCATCTTCTAATCTTCCATCTTGTGCTCGCTCTCTTTTGCTGTCGTACCCTGTGCACACCTAGTGGCGAAGCCACCAGGGGGGCCGGAGTGGGCCTGGCACCCCCAATGGCCCAACTAAGTCAGATTAATAATGTATCCAAAGCCTATTATCTTGCTGCCAGTTTATTATTTGGTAGTCTGAAACACTTAATTTTTGGCCCAACCAAGTGGATTAGTTAAGCTGGGTAAAGATTTTTCTTATCCGATGGTAGATAAATTATTGAGATTACTCTTAACTCTCCCTGTGTCAACTGCGACCACAGAGAGAGCCTTTTCAGCTAAGAAATTTGTGAAGACACGTCTTCGAAGAAAAATGGGAGATGCCTATTTACGGGATTATCTGATCGTTTATATTAAAAGGAAATTAGCGGCAATGATTTGCTCTGATGATATTATCAAGGCATATGATCTAACTAATACACGTAGAGCTAAATTCAAAATAACTGAGATGTAATTTTATTTTGTTTGACAAAATAGATGTTGTTTCATTATACTATTTTTTAATGAAGATTATATATCAATATATACATTGTGGTTGGTTCTCTTGCCATTTTTATATTGTGTCCTTTCTGGTTTGGTCGTTTGAAGGCTAAGTCTGCCCCCTCTGTCTTCGGATCCTGGCTTCGCCCCTGTGCACACCAATCCCCACTTCGAGTAACCGAGTTCAACGACCTCTCCGTTCACAAATGACATGGGGGCCGTTTGGTCCACCAAGGATTCTGATAAACTCATAACGGCACCTTACCCAATGCAAAATCTAAGAATCTGCCGAAAGCTTCATAATTTGAGATATTGGAGGGCTGGCTCTTTATCCATTCAAACACCGCCTGTGGTGATTATCTGGTGGACAAAATTTGGATTCTTTAAAATCCACGTGTAACCAAACACAACCATGGATGATGAGGCACAATACGGTCTATAATGCTACGTCAACAGGTATAGTAAAAAATACTACGTAAAGAAAAGGGATATAAAATATCAACACGGTCCATAATGCTACATCAACATGTATAGTAAAAAAATACTACGTAAAGAAAAGGGATATAAAATATCCATAGTGGATGCATCGGATGGACGCCAAGTGATTGATATTATACCTCCCGGGCCAGAAGTTCTTGTTTCAGAGGGGGAATCAATCAAGCTTGATCAACCATTAACAAGCAATCCTAATGTAGGAGGGTTTGGTGAGGGGATGCAGAAATAGTGCTTCAGGATCCATTGCGCGTCCAAGGCCTTTTGTTTTTCTTCGCATCTGTTATTTTGGCACAAGTTTTTTTGTTCTAAAAAAGAAACAATTTGAAAAGGTTCAATTGTACGAAATGAATTTCTAGGTCCTGGGATTTCTTACCATCAAGTGAGAAAAAAGCCTCGATTTCTGGAATTCAAAGGGAAATATTGAATGAATAGATTGTAAATTTTGAAACTTTGGTATTTCTTTTTCTTCTGTACAAGATAGTTGCCCTAGCGAGAGTAAGATTTCTACAACAATCGCAAACCCCTCAGATAGAATCTGAGAATAAAACTCAGAATAAAAATAATTACGATGATCCAATAATCGATCTTGGTTAGGATAATTAACCGAATTAATTAAAAAATTCTGTTGATAAATTCGAATAATTAAACGTTTCATCGATCATGAACATCAAGTCTCGACATCGCCAACCCACAATTAGCGCACCTTCTTCGACAACGTCATGGGCAAGCTTCGCCTTAGTTCTCTTTGTTCTACTGCGTCCACCTCCAACCAGCATCGTAATTCACAACTCTAAATTACACACCGACGTGCTCGACATCTTTCGTGTTCGCGTTGCCCAGTCCATTGCACTAGAACATCAGACACACTTCATGCACCTTGCCATGATTTTAAAGTTAAGTTTTTAACTCACGCGTAACGATGATTTCTATATATATTTAGCTGTGTTGTAACGTATTCATACGTTAGGCTCTCCTTGGAAGCAACCTAGTTTTTAAGAATCTAGTTTCTATCCCCACTTTCTAGAAACTAATTTATGAAAAAAATTGGTTAATGGTGTTTGGAACCACCATAGTTTTCATAAACATCCTTTAGCTAGATGAGCCTAGCTTTTTGGTTTTGAAGAAACTAAAAACCCAGTCTCCATAAACTAGGCATAAACTAGTATGTTTTGAACCACCTTAGTTTTTATAAACCAGTTTTTTAAAAACTGGGTGCTTCCAAATATGCCCCAAATTAGGGGTGGGCATTTTAAAACCAAAACCCCAACCCGAACCCGAACCAAACCCGAATAGACCGAATTATTGCTCTATTCGGGTTTTCGGGTTTGGGTTCGGTTCCTATATGTGCTATATTTCGGGTTATGGGTTTGGGTTCGGTTCCTAACCTTTAAAACCCGAATAGACCGAATAACCCGAAATAGAAAAAAGTTCTTAATATATGATGATATTATTATATGATTTATGAGTTTATTAGCTAAAAGTTATGATACATCTTAATGATAGTATATATATCTCAGTATGCTATTTTTTATAGTCACTTGTTGTAATAATAGTACTTCCAATTAATTATTAATTGTATATATTTTAACAAAAGATAATAGTTTCTCTACTATTCAAGTCTATTCGGTGGACCGAATAGACCGAACCGGAATTGTGGGTCTATTCGGGTTCGGTTCCTAAAATTATTTTGGAAATTTCGGTTCTCATTTTTCATAACCCGAAATTTCAAAAACCCGAATAGACCGAACCGAATTACCCTAATAGACCGAATGTCCAGCCCTACCCTAAATTATGGAAGTTTAAATTGTTTGACTGTTTAGAAAGTAGGTGAGAGTAAAATTTGTTTAAAGCATTTTTAATTGTGCCTTAAATCAGAATATAGGGTTCAACTCATAAAAATAACTCCAACAATGTTCTATTTTACCATTTTTTATCAAAAAAATATATAGGGCAGGTCATTGCCCAAATATACTACGTTGCATATTAGTGTTGTTGGGACTTGTCTTTAAATGCTATGAATTAAGAACAAGGCAACACGGAAATCGTTAAACGTTAAAGTTCTTCATCCTTTGAAGCATTATTTTCCTTAGGATATAATGAGTTTCGGACGAAGGTTATGAAGGATATACCTTCATCAGTATAACAAATAATGAAAAGGGGGTTCACATAAAGTATGAGAAATGACATAAATACTTAAATATCATTATAAGCTCATTTCTATTTTTATTATTATAATGATGACAACAAATTACAGATGTACCTTCGGCTTGAAGGAAAGCAAAAGTACAAGCGTGACGCAAAAGTGAATGCCCAGTCAGCGTGAACAGTACGGGAGTACTGTTCACCTATTTATAGGCACGGGTCACAGCCCATGTAAAATTACATCCAGGTCCTTTGCTTTTGAAAATAACTCTATAATAATCCATCGAGGTCTAGATAGTCTTTTCCTCTTTAAGTCGGTTTCCTCTTTTCTGCCATCATGCCGAAGCTTCCTTGCGCACAGCTTCAGCTCTATTCCATCCTTCGTTCTCTTTGTGTTTCTTCATACAGCAATTTTGACTTGTCCGAAGGGTTCATGTCTGAAGGTACCTGTTCATGTATTATACTCTAGAAACATTGTCAAATCTTGTTTTTGAGGACCTTCGGAAGCCGAAGGCCCCCAACAGTAGCCCCTCGCAATATTAATTTGTTAAAATAATAAATTCAAATTGCGATATGGACGAAGGCCCTAAGCCGAAGGTCCGAAAAACACCTTTCCTTTGCTAGAATAGCAACGGCCACTGACAAGCGGGCCCTCCAGCACACAATACACCAGGCGTATAAATAAGAGCGCACCACTAGCTCATTTGGCACGCTTTCTTGCCATCTGCCTTGCCTGCTCAAACAGCTCTTTGCTTACACATACTTGACCAGATTTTTTAAATTTTAAAGCTTCGGCTTTGAGAGCACTTTCCTCAGCTCTTTCGAAGATGTCTGAGGATAAGAAGGCTACCGCTGAAACGAAGCTGAGCCTTTCTGAGGAGATGAATCTTGGTTTTATTGAATCGATAGCAAGGACAAATGCGGAGAAGATTGCTAGGGAAACTCTGGAGGGTTTGTCTGAAGATACCAGTGATAGTGACAGCTATGATGTGGAGAGCGGCGGGGAAGACTCCGAAGATCGACCCTAGAGACCAAGCCATGCGGTTTTTGGAAAATCAATTATTAAACAAAGCCATCTTGACAACATGAGGGAGAAATACTTTCGAGATGTGTCTGTTGTGAGGGCTGACGATGGAGAAAAAACTTGTCCTACCCCAGAGGAGAATGAAGTCGTGATCTTTTGGAGCTTTTTGAAGGCTGGGCTTCGACTTCCTCTTAGCAGCTTCGTAGTTGAGGTTTTGAAGATATTTTAGATCTACCTTCACCAGATTACCCCCGAAGCTATTATAAGAATGGGAATCTTCGTGTGGGCTTTAAGGAGTCAAGGCTTGGAACCAAATGCAAAAAGTTTCTGTAGCATGCATGAATTGTTATACGAGACGAAGCCCTGGGGTAAGGAACATTATCATAATAATTTTGGTTGCTATAGCTTCATTGCTCGTTCTGGCTCAAGCTCGCCAGTACCGACTTTTCGGAAGAGATGGCCCGGAGACTGGACAAAAGAGTGGTTTTATGTAAAGAATAATTTAAAAGAACGAGAAGACATCAAAGATATAATCATGCGCCCTATCTGGCAACGCTTTGGGCTCCGTAAACCGAAGGTAGAAATTGACGAAGCGGCCGAAGAATGCCGCAAGGCTTTCAGCTTAGTCTGCTCTTTCATTGGGACAAGGGATTTAGTTCAAGAGCACGTTGCCTACAGGATATGGCCACTGCTAGCCGACTGGGAGGTGCCAAAAGAGTCCATTAGCAATCCCCACGAAGGTGGTCTGGTTCGGCTAAAATATACCTTCAGATTCAGAGACCAGTTTATCGAGCCAGACGACGACTGGCTGAAAAGCGTCGAAGCTACAAGCGATGATCTGCTTGGGCTGTATTCCAGAGCAGAAGACAACGCATTATTTGTGGCCTTCGGGAACCGTAAAAAGAAGAGATTGAACAGAGTTTTCGATGCCATCGGGTTCATGTATCCCGACTATCATTACCCGCCCCGGGGACAAAAAAGGAAAAGTGAAGATTCCGGGAGAGATGATGCTTCAGCTGCTCCGAGTGAGCCTGCGCTGAAGAGGAAAAGAGTGAAAGTCCTTACTCATCGACCACGCTATATTGAACCGGCCGTAGTGCCTGATTTTGGCGGTGAGAGCTCTTCGGCGCCCGAAGGCAAAAACCCTGCGATTTCGCAAAAAAGTGAACCTGCTGCAACGCCGAAGGCATCATCAGCCAAATCGGATGAGCCGAAGGCTATTAACATTGAAGAGATGAAGGTTGGGAAAACAAGAATATTGGAAGCAATAAGTCCTTCAGCAGAAGTTGGAGTGCCACAAGCTCAGAAGGGTCCAGTTGTGACCCCCAAAAGGAAAAAGATGGTTAATGTTTTGGATGTACTGGAGACAATAAAGTCTTCAAGCTCTATGCCGAAAAAAGTTGCCAAAGCTCAAAAAGCACAAATTGAAACAACAGCCTCTCGAGGCGAAACTACAAAGCACCAGACTGAAATCAAAACTGGACCTTCAGAGTCTGCCAAAGAAAAATCCTTGGAAACCGAAGGAGACAATAAAAAGGAAACTTTAAAGCAGATTCTGATATGACCACGCCATTAAGCAACACGTTACAACCCCCAAGTCATACTACATCAACTCAAGTACAACCAACATTATCACTAACCCAAGTCTTTGATGGACCAATTACACGTAGCCGAGCTAAGAAGTTACAACAAGAGGTGCACGCGCTACTTTATGAATTTCAATTAAACACTAATGAGAACTTTATGCTACCTAAGTCGTGTATGTTGATATTACTTAGGTTCACCAAAGAGGAAGGACAAAACATATCAAAGGCGAATCAGCAAGAAGAGCTATGTCCGAGTCAGTCCAGCGCAACAGAACCGTCCAGAAGAAACAGTCATATCTTTTGATTCCCAAAAGCTATGAAGGCCCATAAGTACTTTTTGGAAAGCTCTTGAAGTCTAGTTTCTAATGCTTCTAAAGCCGACTTAATAAAATCTACCAGAAAGACAGCCGACCTACTTTAGTGCTGACTGGTCAGAAGGTCAACAGTCTGCTTGATGACCAAGTTTTCGTATTAAATTGCATCATTCTACGAAGTTTCATTAAGCATGCTATATATGGTGAGAAAGCTTATCAAGTCAGCTTTCCAACGCAACCAGTCCCACGTCATTTGGAGATTCCTAGTAGAAGTTATTATCAAAATACTGAAGACTGCGCAGAAGTCAAACAGACACATGGAATTCAGTTCTGCAGATCTCCCGAAGAGGCTCCTTCACATTAGCACGTGAAAATACTTTTGTTTTGTGTTTATACCTCTCTAAGGCTGGTTGTTAATAGTATAAATACCCCCCTATGTCTATGATGTAAGGCAGCTTATGATAATCTAAAACAGAACCCCTTTGTTCAGCTGTGTGCTAACAAATATTGAGAGTGATCTCTACCCCTTTGCTCTTGTGAATTCCTTCACGGGATTGCAGAAGCGGCGGCTTCATCCGCTCCCAATTGGTGCTCCTACTCCCTTCGAGATCTCCTCAATTGATTGTAGGTTGTGTTGGTTGGTTCTTTGAGAGTGTGGTTGGGCGAATCCTCGATTCAGGCTGCCAGTTAAAGACGGTGGTTGGCTTCGAGTTTTATTTGTCAGGTTGCACTAGTTATCGCTGCTTGCAGCAAGTTATCTTGGCTTCTTCGAAGCTAGTTATCTGAAGATTGATCCTACGTCGTGAAGATCGGGCATCGTGACGCATCATCTGGTATCAAAGCCTCAGTTGCCACGGTAGGATTCTTTACCCTTAGCTACATATATTTTGTGTTCGTCCTATCCACCAAAAAGCCATAAAATATTTTTGTCATAGCCCTTTGTTTCAAAATGTTGTTCCAGTGAGTTTTGTTAAGTTTCAGTCCTTAGAGTCTTTGTTTAGTTGCTGGTCACTCTATCCTTTGTGTTCCCTTTGAGCCTCTTACATATATCTGAAAATATCCACAAAAAGAAAAATCTAAAAACCCTCATCATTTCCTTCGCATTAACTTTGATCCTATTTAAGTTATAGCTACTGGTTGAGTTCTTTATCAATTATTATAAAGTGTGCAATATCATATCAGATCTCTGTGTTTAGTTCTATAAAAAAAGAGTATCAAAAAAAAGAGAAGAAAGAAAAGTACCCAAAAAAAGTGTTGAGCAAGATTGTGAAAGAAAAGTAGAACGATCAATTTGTTTATATGCACAAGTGCTGAAAGTTCATCAAGTTGTTCAACCAATTTGCTATTGTCATTTGGTGCAAAATTTTGGTTGGGTCTGATCGCAACACTTGCATTCCAATCATACTCCTTGATTTGCATCAAATCTGAAATTTTCTTTGCGCGTGTGTTTGATTTACTTTCATCACTCGAATCTTGTGGTCAGCACTAGGCAGTGAACTTCTAGTTGGATTGTTATTTAACTTTACAACAACTAGGATTCAGATTGCATTCCTTGTTTACTATTCCCCACCAAGCTCCACATATAAGCCATCGTAATCGGTACTCTGGTCTTGTATTCGCTTAACCATCACTCTCTTGTTACCACCACACATTTTTCTTGCAACCCGCAGGGAACTCATAAGAGCTTTGGTTGGTAAGAGTGGTGAGGTTGTGAGATTCTATATAGCTTCATATTCCACCTATATTTGTTGCCTTGTTGCCACTAATTTTGCAGGAAAATGGATCTCAACATTGAGATTGAAGAATGTGTCACTATGATACACTTCAATGAGCTCAAACAAAGCATAGAAGCCAAGCAAGATCTGTTGGCACAAGATCTTCAGACACTTATGGCTGAAATCAGAGGTCGACATCGACTCCCTGATGGTGTAAGAAACCATGATGAAGATGGGGAAGAAGGTGAAGGAAATTATTCTAGAAGAGCAAGTGAACATGGGAGGAGAAATCAAGGTGCATCACATGGTAGAGGAAGAGGCCGAAATCGAAGAAATAATGACAATGAAGAATCTGAATTTGGGGATGATGATCAGTCCCAATGTTGCTATCGTCGTCATCATAGAGGCGTCAACCAAGAAGAGAGATTTGGGAAACTTAAGTTTACCATGCCAAAATTTGATGGTAGATCTGATCCTGAAGATTATTTCACATGGGAATTGAAGGTGGAGAAAATCTTCCGCCTACATAATTATTTAGAGGAGAAGAAACTTGCAATGGCATCTCTTGAGTTTGAAGGATATGCTCTGATTTGGTGGGAGCAACTTCTTCGTGATCGTGAAGAAGATGGAGAGGACCCTATTGTTACATGGCAAGAGATGAAGCGAGAAATGAGAATTCGTTTTGTGCCGAAGCATTATCGACGTGATCTTTTTGATAAATTGCAGAATTTGAGGCAAGGACGTTTCTCTGTTGAGGAGTATTATAAGGAGATGGAGAAGTCCATGATTAGAGTCAATGTGTATGAAGACGAAGAGCAAACCATTGCACGTTTCATGGCTGGGTTACACCGCAACATTCAGCGTATTATTGAGTTTCAGTCGTACCAAAGTCTTATTGATTTGGTACATCAAGCCACCAAAACTGAACGCCAGCTGCAACAAGATGCTAAGAGCAGCAAGCCCTTATCATATGGTGCACGAACCATGACCGAAGGAAGCAAATCGATCTCAAGGTTTACTGTTGCATCCTCAGCGACAAAAGGTTCAACTGGAGGCTTGCGACCCAATATTCAAGGCAATTCTAGTGGAAAGAATGGTGCTGCTCCAAACACGAGTTATAAACCAGCAGCATCCCCTTCAACATCAGTGGGTTCAACAGCCAAGAGTAGTGGTATTCAGTGCGTCAAGTGTGGAGGTCGTGGTCATGTCATTAAGGAGTGTCCAAATAGTCATGTGATCCTTGTGACTGATGATGGAGAATATACATCAGCTAGTGAAGAGGAAGCTGAAGCAGGAAATGTAGATGACACTGATAAATTGGAAGAACATACAGGATGTGAATTTGAGCATAGTACCGCTCTTGTGGTTACACAAATATTGAGCGTTCAAATGAAAGAAGCTGAAATTGGACAGCGACATAATCTTTTTCAAATAAGATCAAAAGTGCAAGACAAAGTAGTAAAGGTGATCATTGATGGAGGAAGTAGTCATAATCTTGTAAGTCGTGAGATGGTTGAAAGGCTTGATCTGAAGTTGCAGCGACACCCTCATCCATATCATGTCCAATGGTTGAATGAATCAGGAGATATCAAGATTGGTTATAAGGTGAAAGTTACGTACAAGATTGGAGAGTTTGTTGACACAGTGGGGTGCAATGTTGCACCCATGTTTGTGTGTCACTTGTTGTTGGGAAGACCTTGGCAATATGACCGATATTCTCAGCATTGTGGAAGAACAAATCAGTACACACTAGATCTGAAAGGGAGAAAGTTTGTATTCAAGCCTATGACCCCTCAACAAATCATGGTTGAACACTTACAAAAGAAAACTGAAATTAGTGCAGCAATTAGAGGAGGAGAAGAGCAAAAGAAATTGAGTGTCATCCACAAATCGGTGAGTGAGTGCTACAAGCCAAATTCAAGAGATAAAAAGAAAGAAGAGGGAGAACATCTAGTTATGCTAGCCACAAAATCTGAGCTGAGAGAAGTGAGGAACAACCCTTATCAACTGCTCTTTGTACTTGTGAACAAAGATGTTTTGATTTCTCCTAACGACATAACATCTCTTCCTAGTGTTGTGGCTGATCTTTTGCAGGACTTTGAAGACGTGTTTCCACAAGAAACACCGGCTGGACTACCTCCAATTCGAGGGATTGAGCATCAAATCGATCTTATTCCAGGGGCTGCACTTCCTAACTGTCCACCATATCGAACCAATCCTGAAGAAACTAAGGAAATACAAAGGCAAGTGCAAGAACTTCTTGATAAAAGTTTTGTTCGTGAAAGCTTAAGCCCTTGTGCTGTTCCTGTGATTTTAGTACCTAAGAAAGATGGATCTTGGAGGATGTGTGTTTATTGTAGAGCTACAAATAATATTACCGTTCGCTATCGCCATCCTATTCCACGGCTAGATGATATGCTTGATGAATTAAGTGGTTCCACAATTTTTACTAAAATTGATTTGAGAAGTGGATACCATCAAATAAGAATGAAAACCGGAGATGAATGGAAGACTGCATTTAAAACAAAATTTGGGTTGTATGAATGGTTAGTGATGCCCTTTGGGTTGACTAATGCTCCTAGTACTTTTATGAGATTAATGAACCATGTCTTAAGAACTTTCATTGGAAAATTTGTTGTTGTCTACTTCGATGATATTCTAATTTACAACAAGTCTTTTGATGAACATGTGAAACACATTCGACAAGTGTTAGATGAGCTTAGAAAAGAGAAATTATTTGCTAATCTTGAGAAGTGTAGTTTTCGCACAGACCATGTTGTGTTTCTTGGCTTTGTTGTTTCAGCAAAAGGAATAGAGGTGGATGAATCCAAGGTGAAAGCCATCAAGGATTGGCCAACTCCAACAAATGAAAGAACCAATAGGGAAGCCTCCAAGCGTGCTGCGTATATAAAAAAGATACATGAGAAAACCAATAAAGCAATTCAGCTCAAAGTAGTGTGCAAGGCTGCAAACATGAACAAGCATAGGAAGAAAGTGTTATTTGAACCAGGGGACGTGGTTTGGATTCACTTGCACAAAGAGCGTTTTCCTGATCAGCGCAAATCCAAATTGTTGCCACGAGTGGATGGTTCATTTCATATTCTTCCCAAGATAAATGATAATGCATACAAGATAGATCTTCCACCAAGCTATGGCGTGAGCAACACATTCAATGTTGCTGACCTCTTACCAGTTACAAGTGAAGACACTTCAGAGTCGAGGACGACTCCTTTTCAAGGGGAGGAGGATGATATGACCACGCCATTAAGCAACATGTTACAACCCCCAAGTCATACTACATCAACTCAAGTACAACCAACATTATCACTAACCCAAGTCTTTGATGGACCAATTACACGTAGCCGAGCTAAGAAGTTACAACAAGAGGTGCACGCGCTACTTTATGAATTTCAATTAAACACTAATGAGAACTTTATGCTACCTAAGTCGTGTATGTTGATATTACTTAGGTTCACCAAAGAGGAAGGACAAAACATATCAAAAGCGAATCAGCAAGAAGAGCTATGTCCGAGTCAGTCCAGCGCAACAGAACCGTCCAGAAGAAACAGTCATATCTTTTGATTCCCAAAAGCTATGAAGGCCCATAAGTACTTTTTGGAAAGCTCTTGAAGTCTAGTTTCCAATGCTTCTAAAGCCGACTTAATCAAATCTACCAGAAAGGCAGACGACCTACTTTAGTGCTGACTGGTCAGAAGGTCAACAGTCTGCTTGATGACCAAGTTTTCGTATTAAACTGCATCATTCTACGAAGTTTCATTAAGCATGCTATATATGGTGAGAAAGCTTATCACGTCAGCTTTCCAACGCAACCAGTTCCACATCATTTGGAGATTCCTAGGAGAAGTTATTATCAAAATACTGAAGACTGCGCAGAAGTCAAACAGACACACGGAATTCAGTTCTGCAGATCTCCCGAAGAGGCTCCTTCACATTAGCACGTGAAAATACTTTTGTTTTGTGTTTATACCTCTCTAAGGCTGGTTGTTACTAGTATAAATACCCCCTATGTCTATGATGTAAGGCAGCTTATGATAATCTAAAACAGAACCCCTTTGTTCAGCTGTGTGCTAACAAATATTGAGAGTGATCTCTACCCCATTTGCTCTTGTGAATTCCTTCGCGGGATTGCAGAAGCGGCGGCGTCATCCGCTCTCAATTGGTGCTCCTACTCTCTTCGAGATCTCCTCGATTGATTGTAGGTTGTGTTGGTTGGTTCTTTGAGAGTGTGGTTGGGCGAATCCTCGATTCAGGCTGCCGGTTAAAGACGGTGGTTGGCTTCGAGTTTTATTTGTCAGGTTGCACTAGTTATCGCTGCTTGCAGCAAGTTATCTTGGCTTCTTCGAAGCTAGTTATCTGAAGATTGATCCTACGTCGTGAAGATCGGGCATCGTGACGCATCAGATTCTGTCTGAAAAACTCTTTCTTCCACTCCCGAATCATCTTTCAAATTGCCTGATTATATTGTGCGACATGCTTCGGGCAAAATACTATCTGAAGAAGAAAAACGAGAAGCTCATCATTATGCCCAGAAATTAAAATATCCGAAAGGGGCGTTGATATTCAATGGCAGCGGAGAAGAAGACTTCTTGTATTGTCACCCAGACAACAAGGAGATCTCTGTCTGCCGGGAGATGGCAAGAAGCTTCGGATTCCCAACTCTGGAAGATGGGCTTTCAGTTTTGTCAAAAGATGAAATAGCCGACAGCTTAGCATATAACAGCTTAAAGGTGAGAAAATAAACTTTTTGCGTGGTTAAAAATTCGTGTGTTTATTTCTTGATATTACATTCCTTTTGCAGGGCCTTATTCTCAGCAATGCCCTCAGAGCGCAGAAAAGTGCTGAAGACGAAGGATGTATCATGGCATTGAATAACCTTCGTTCCGAAGTGATTGAGCTGAGGAACGAAGGTCTTGAGAAATATAAAATTTTATATCCATTGCTTAACAAAATAAAAGAGGACGAAGCTACTTCCAAGGCCCAAGCTAAAGCCCAGAAGCGCAAAATTGAAAATCTTCAGAAACAGCTGGCTGAGGCGAACTTAAAGTGTGCAACTGCCGTAGCTGACCTTGAAGCCAGCGACTACTGGAAGAATCATTGGGAGAAAGCAACTGCAGAGCTTCGGTCTTCAAAAGAAAAATGTTATGAAAAATCCATGAAATGTGTGGAAACAATTAAGACTAGTTTCACCAGCGTCGGCGCATTTTTGAATGAAAGCAACTTCGTACTGGGAGATCCCGGAGGTCCGATCGACTGGATCAACGGCGAGGCCGAAGCTTTTGAAGAAATTTTGAGTGGCCGTGGGGACATATGCGCCTTCTCGGGTGCTAGGGGGATGGCCACTATTTTGGAGAGAAGAGGCTGCGATCATGTGAAATCCTTGGCGCAAACCGAGGCCACCTTATCTACTGAAAATATAAAAGACCCCTCAGTCGAAGCGAGCTTGGTTAGTGGAAAATTTTTCACCGACATCTGGGAAAATAGCGGTCGGGAGATGGCTCAAGAAATCATAAGGAGAAGTGAAAAAGGTATTCACGATGCTAGAAAAGTGGCAGAGGCCGCTGAGAAAAGTGCGGATCTCGAGAGGCGAATAGGTATTGACTACTAACTTTTGACTTTATGTTGTAATTTTATGACTTCGGACTTATTTACACTTTGCAACACAGCCGTACAATCTCCTCCCCCAGAGCTCGCCGAGCCATTGGCGGACCCCAAAGCTAAGGGGGATGACGAAATTAGAAAAATGGCTGAAGCTATTATGAATAAAGTTGTTGATCAACTACTAAACGAAGCTGCAGAAGTAGTTTTAAGAGAAGATTAGCTGTTATTGTAAAGCTATTTGGAATGTAATATTTGCTGGACAATATGCATAATATTTTGTAATTTTGAATGTAATATATGAACTGTTTATGATTCAACTCTTTACGATGCATGAAACTTTACGTACATACCATTTTTGAGCCTTCGGCGAAAAAACACCTTCCCTTTTTTTCATGCTTCGTAAAGAACATCCATATTCCTTAAAAATATTACAGTTTCTGAAAAAACATCTATGCTTTGTGAACAATGGATCTCATTTTCATATCAAAGTGACGAAGCTGTATTTCTTGAAAACCTATTTTGTGCCTTGGCACTTCTTCGAAACGATCTCCGAAGCTCAATAATGTGGGTCAACATTGTGTACCTTTCCGAAGATCCATATTGTACCCCTTCTTGTGCCATTGATGCAATATGATGTATGATGCTATGCTATGCGCATGATGTGATGATGTAATGATATGCAAAATGATATTCGCGCCGAAGGCCTACACACATTCCCTAGTGGAGCACACAATCCTTTGGTCATTTTTCGGTTCATCAGCGCAGACTTTTCGCTATAAGCCTCCCTTAGGAGCTTCTTCGCCTTTTATTTCGGCGGTATCAGCGTTTATTTTTCGCTGTAAGCCTCCCTTAGGAGCTTCTTCGCCTTCTATTTCGGCGGTATTAGCGTTTATTTTTCGCTGTAAGCCTCCCTTAGGAGCTTCTTCGCCTTCTATTTCGGCGGTGTCAGCGTTTATTTTTCGCTGTAAGCTCTGCATTCCCTTTGGAACGACTTTTGAGCAGAAAACTTGCGCTACGTTCCCTTAAGAACGACTTTTGTTGCTTCGACAATAACTTGCAATGCATTCCTTCGTGAAAACCTTTAGAACTCTGCCAATGTTTGAAGAAGATATATTCATCATGATAATGACAAAGCTATTACAGGAAATTGAAAACAACAAAAGAACTGAATTTTCAATGCTTGTTCATTATTGAAAAGGTGAATGATGGCAAATGTAAAGGCTGTTTCTGAGGTAGGATATATCTTAGTAGATGTGCTTTGATTCTGGCACAGTACTATTGACTGTGCGAGCTTCGAACTGCTCCCTGAAGTCTCTCTGCTGGTGACTGTGCTGGCTCCCTTCTGGCTGCTGGCCTTGGGGATAAGCGGGTTGCATTGGTGGTTGAGGTGGGGGTTGTTGCCAAGATGCCTAGGTTGGCTTGCCGAAGCAACAGAAGCTGCAGGATGGTTGTCCACATATTCTGGAATGTATGGTGAGTGGTACGAAGCAGTATGCATAACCTGCTTCGGCTGACTCTGTTGGGCTGCAGCTTCTGCTATCTCCTTCTGTTTTTGAATGGTGACATGGCACATCCTGGTGGTATGGCCCTTGTCCTCTCCGCAGAATAGGCAGTAGGTTTTCTTGGGCTGATCCCCAAACCTTCCTCCGAAGCCCCTAGCGCCTCTGCCCCTTGGAGCTAGGGGCCGAGGATAGCTCTGTTGCTGCCCCGAAGCCTGAGAGGAATACTGCGGCCTTTGTTGCTGGCTTCCCCTATCGTCATTCTGAGTAGAATAGATAGACCTGACGTGCCTAGGGTGGATTCTCCCTCCAAAGCCCCTGGTCATTTCGGAGAACCTATAAGCTTCCTCCCTCCTTTGCCGGAAGTCATTATCTGCTCTGATATATTCGTCCATCTTCTGAAGCAGCTTCTCCAGGGTCTAAGGGGGTTTCCTGGCAAAGTATTGGGTTGTAGGTCCTGGTCGAAGCCCCTTAATCATGGCCTCAATAACAATCTCATTAGGCACCGTTGGCGCCTGTGCCCTCAGTCGTAAAAACCTTCGGACATACGCCTAAGGTATTCTTCATGATCCTGAGTGCACTGGAACAAAGCTTGAGCAGTGACCGGTTTTGTCTGAAACCCTTGAAAGCTGGTAATAAGCATATCCTTCAGCTTTTGCCATGATGTGATTGTTCCTGGCCGAAGAGAAGAGTACCAGGTCTGGGCAACATTTTTTACTGCCATGACGAAGGATTTCGCCATGACTGCAGTGTTGCCACCATATGAAGATATGGTTGCTTCGTAGCTCATCAGAAATTGCTTCGGGTTTGAGTGTCCATCATACATTGGGAGCTGGGGTGGTTTGTAAGATGGGGGCCAAGGTGTAGCCTGCAGTTCAACTGACAAAGCAGAAGCATCATCGAAAGCAAAATTTCCATGATGGAAATCATCATACCAGTCATCCTCGTTGACGAAGCCCTCTTAGTGAAGCTCTCTGTACTGGGGCCTCCGGTTCTGTTCATCTTGCGTGAGATGACGAACCTCTTCAGAGGCTTCGTCTATCTGCCTTTGTAGGTCAGCTAACCGAGCCATCTTTTCTTTCTTCCTTTGCACCTGTTGATGCAGCATCTCCATATTCCTGATTTCTTGGTCCAAATCGTCCTCCTGAGGCGTTGGACTGGTGGCCTTCCTCTTCTGACTTCGGGCTTCCCGAAGGGAAAGAGTCTCCTGGTTCGGGTCCAGCGGCTGCAGTGCAGCAGCCCCCGTTGTTGAAGCTTCCTTTGGCGGCATGACGAAGGTCGATGCTTGCCGAAGGTGGTCAAAAAGGGTTCACCGGAGGTGGGCGCCAATGTTGGGGACTTGTCCTTAAATGCTATGAATTAAGAACAAGGCAACACAGAAATCGTTAAACGTTAAAGTCCTTCGTCCTTTGAAGCATTATTTCCCTTAGGATATAATGAGTTTCGGACGAAGGTTATGAAGGATATACCTTCATCAGTATAACAAATAATGAAAAGGGGGTTCACATAAAGTATGAGAAATGACATAAATACTTAAATATCATTATAAGCTCATTTCTATTTTTATTATTATAAAGATGACAACAAATTACAGATGTACCTTCAGCTTGAAGGAAAGCAAAAGTACAAGCGTGACGCAAAAGTGAATGCCCAGTCAGCGTGAACAGTACGGGGGTACTGTTCACCTATTTATAGGCACGGGTCACAACCCATGTAAAATTACATCCAGGTCCTTTGCTTTTGAAAATAACTCTATAATAATCCATCGAGGTCTAGATAGTCTTTTCCTCTTTAAGTCGGTTTCCTCTTTTCTGCCATCATGCCGAAGCTTTCTTGCGCACAGCTTCGGCTCTGTTCCATCCTTCGTTCTCTTTGTGTTTCTTCATACAGCAATTTTGACTTGTCCGAAGGGTTCATGTCTGAAGGTACATGTTCATGTATTATACTCCAGAAACATTGTCAAATCTTGTTTTTGAGGACCTTCGGAAGCCGAAGGCCCCCAACAATACGCTTGGTGTATTGTGTGCTGGAGGGCCCGCTTGTCAGTGGCCGTTGCTATTCTAGCAAAGGGAAGGTGTTTTTTCGGACCTTCGGCTTAGGGCCTTCATCCATATCGCAATTTGAATTTATTATCTTAACAAATTAATATTGCGAGGGGCTTTGAAATGTAAAGGTTGTTTCTGAGGTAGGATATATCTTAGTAGATGTGCTTTGATTCTGGCACAGTACTATTGACTGTGCGAGCTTCGGACTCCTCCCTGAAGTCTCTCTGTTCGTGACTGTGCTGGCTCCCTTCTGGATGCTGGCCTTGGGGATAAGCGGGTTGCATTGGTGGTGGAGGTGGGGGCTGTTGCCAAGATGCCTGAGGTTGGCTTGCCGAAGCAACAGAAGCTGCAGGATGGTTGCCCACATATTCTGGAATGTATGGTGAGTGGTACGAAGCAGTATGCATAACTGTCACACCCGGTTTTAGAAGGTAAACCGAATGCGAACCATGTACGTGCCAGGATCAGTTATTCACGTACACAGCAGTTACATAACATGGACATCATCACACAATGCTCAAATTAGTATTAAAAGGGAAATAATAGTCGATTACATCATACGTCTGAGACGTCCATATAGTCCTTACAATAAATCAAAGTGCGAAAACGAAACGTAGATAACTGCGGCCTTCACAGGCAGCCGACTGGGGGTTGCCGCTAACCCACACCTAGAACTCGTCGTAGTCTTGGAACTCCTGGAAGTCTCCTTCCACAACTTCATCTTCTCCTGAGCAGTGGTTGCAATGCTGACAACCTGGGGGGGGGGTTTGGTGTGTAGAGCAAGAGTGAGTACACATCAACATACTCAGCAGGTATCCTGTTTGGCTGTAGTGGACTAGCTTTATGTGGGGGTAAGTCAAGCAGTTGCTTTTAGTTGGTCAGTTTATTATTTACTAGTAGAAAGCCAGGTTTTAGCATTAACCCAAATTATTAACCCAAAGTACCCTTTCCAAACGGAAAGAATACCACTTACCATTACCATAAGCACAATCATAACCATCCTCATTGTCATCTGTAAACCAAAATGTCTCTGATCAAGTACCACTAATCACTGGAGCTCCCTTGGCCGCTCATAACCGCGAGCACGGCTGATATATCAGTTTTCAAACACTCTGCAGAGGTTGTGCACTTTACCCACAAGCCGTGATTCCCTCTTGCCTCGGGCCGATCAAACCCTTAAACACTACCAAGGTGAATAGGCAGGGTCTCACTACGTAGCCTTTACAAAGATTTCCCCGGGGCTGTAGCCGCCCGTTAGGTTTCCTAAATGTACCGCACTCCTCCCCAAGGGACAAATAAACCTTGGCAGAGCGAGCCGCATACATCGAGCCCCATTGACGGCACAACGGCTAAGCGAACTACACCCCGGTTCCTCTAATTATTCAGCTAAGGGCGTCCCACTCCACCCTCATGGTTGCACTGTTTTCCCGGGCGGTCATCCATAGAACAGGTCCTTACGGAGAGGCACTCGAGAAACCGCTCGAGCCCCCTTGAAGACCACAAGTACAACATCATAATAAGAGAAGGGAAAACAGCGTATCATATATAATCTCATCATGTTCATTGATTAGAGTTTGAGCAATAGCATAGAGCTAAATAATAATAATCCGACCCAAATAGGTAAACAAGGACATGGATAACAAAAGCTAGTCAATCCTTAGGTATAAATGTGTAATGCGGGAGGTGAATTAAAGAATGAATAGGACAGAGATAGGTCAAAGGACACTTGCCTCCACCAACCGACTGCTGCTCAGGGGCTTCTGCTGCGAGTTCTTCGGGCTCTCCAACCGGATCGTTCTCTAAGCGATTGCAAGCATACATACATCCATCCATTGAAATTAGGAAACCAACAATACACCATACAAGAGAACAAATAAAGTAAATATGCATAGAATATCACATACGATGATGAATTTATCATGGTTAGAAAGAAATGAGAAAAGGTCTCGCGAGAGTTAAAGCTTATGCCCGAGACACACTACGGGTTGGTGAATAACTAGACATCACGTATTCTAGTTCCAATTGGTTCTAACAAAAGAATTAGCCACATGCACTAATGTAAACGTGACCACTTTTAGTAGATTAACATTGAATAAGATAGACGATTAGCTATACAAATTAACTAACGTAACCAATTTCCAAATTGGGACTCCTATCTTATTAATATAAACAACGTGATTAGCGCATATAGGATACGGGGGGGTAGACGGGGCTAGGGGATAGACGATCGTGTCGCGAGCGCAACAGGGCGCTATGCGTCGCGTCGCGAGCACGACGAGCTACGCCAGAACGCTGCGCGAACACGCGCGCGCGCAAAGTCACACTTAACGTGCTGCGAACGAGTCGCGCATGCGTCGGGGCCGTGCGCTGGCCGAGCTCGAGGCCGCGCGCCAAAGGCACGCTGGGCCGAGCTCGAGGCCACGCCGAGGGCCGACGCGACGCGAGCAAGGCATGGCGGGGCGAGCAGGCAAGCACGGCGCATGGGCGGGGCGAAGCACGGGCAGGGGGCGGTCGGGCCGGGGCACGGGGCGGTCGGGCCGGGGCACGGGGCGGCCGAACCGGCGCGGGGGCGGCTGAACCGGCGCGGGGGCGGCCGAGGCCGGGCGCGGGGCGGTTGGGCCGAGGCTGGGGCGCGGGCGGCCGAGCCGGGGCGGGGACGGCCGGGCCGGGGCGGGGGCGGCCGAACCGGGGCGGGGGTGGCCGAACCGGGGTGGGGAACGCCGGGGCGGGCGCGTGAGGCGGCCGAGCCGGGGCGGGGGGCGGCCGAGCCGGGCGGCCGGGCCGGGGCGGGGGACGGCCGGGGGGCGGCCGAGCCGGGGCCGGGCGGGGCGGCGTGGGGACGGCCGAGCCGGGGCGCGGCGAGGCGGGGCCGGCCGAGGTCGGGGACGGGGGGGCCGAGGGCGGCCGAGCTGCGCGGCCGAGCGGGCGAGGCCGGGGTCGGGGCGCGGCAGGGCGGGGGCGGCGGAGGCGGCCGAGCCGGGCGGCCGGGCGGGCGAGCCGGGGCCGGGGCGAGCGCGCCCACGGCGCGGGGAAGGGCGCCGACGAGAGGGGGAAGGGGGAGGAAGTGAGGGAGGAGAGGGGAGGGGGAGGGAGGGCCTCACCGCGGCGGGGGAGGGCGGCGCGGCGGTGGCGCTGGGGAGGGAGCGGCGGCGGCGGCGCTAGGGCAGGGAGAGGGCGGCGGCGGTTAGGGTAGGGGAGGGGAGAGAGAGAGGGAGAGGGAGGGGATTTTTGGAAAAAGAAAAAAAAGAAAAGGGGAGGGGGGCGGCTGGGCTGGCTGGGCCCAAAGGGGGGGAGAGGGGGCGCGCGGCTGGGCCGGCGCGGGGCCCACGCGGGAGGGGGGGAAGGGGCGGCTGGGCCGCCAGCTGGGCCGGCCAAAGGAGGGGGCGGTTGGGCCGAAAGGGGAGAAGGGGGGAGAGAAAAGAAAAAAAGGCTTTTCTTTTTCTAATTTCTAATTTCCTCTAGATGAAAGCATTCACATTTTTAATCAATCAAAAATATGCATGGTTCGGCATGGTGCATCACACAAAATAAAGTATTTTGAGGTTTTGCTTTACACGAGGTCTAAAGCCAAAACCCGCTGTGACTTTGGAAAAGATCAAGGCTTAGCGAGAAGAAAAGGGAAAAAGGAAAGGGTAACGCCTGAATTTGGTGAGAGAAAAGAAGAAAAAAATCTACCCCCAAATTCAGGGCGTTACAAACCTATCCCCCTTAAAAGAATCTCGCCCTCGAGATTCAGGGTTGGCTAGCAAAAGAGCTCAGGGTATTTGGCCATCAGATCATCTTCACGCTCCCAGGTTGCTTCTTCCTCTGAATGGTGATTCCACCTGACTTTGCACATTCTGATGGTCTTCCTTCGGGTGACTCTGTCTGCAACCTCAAGGATTTGCACTGGCTTCTCAACGTAGGTCAAGTCCTCCTAGACTTCAAGACCTTCCACTGGCAACTGCTCTTCTGGCACACGCAAGCACTTCTTCAACTGAGACACATGAAAGACATCATGCACTGCGGACAAATCCTCTGGCAGACTGAGCTGATAGGCCACTTCTCCACGCCTTGCGAGAATCTGGTACGGACCAATGTAGCGGGGTGCTAGCTTGCCTTTGACTCCGAATCTTCTGACTCCTCTGATCGGTGACACTTTCAGATAGACAAAGTCTCCGACTTCGAAACTCAGCTCTCTTCTTCTTATGTCTGCATAGCTTCGCTGCCTTGATTGCGCTATCTTCAGATTCTCTCGAACCATCTTGATGTTCTCTTCGGCTTCAAGCAAAATGTCTGGCCCGAACACTTGCTTTTCCCCAGGCTGATCCCATTGCAACGGAGTTCTACAACTCCTCCCATAGAGCGCTTGAAATGGTGACATCTTCAAACTGGCCTGGTAACTGTTGTTATAGGAGAATTCTGCATAAGGCAATCGCTTATCCCATCCGGACTAATCTTGCAACGCACAGGCTCTCAACATATCTTCGAGAATTTGATTGGTCCTTTCGGTCTGGCCATCTGTCTGCGGATGATAAGCTGAACTGAAATTCAGATGTGTGCCCAAGGCTTCATGCAATTGCTGCCAGAAATGAGAGGTGAACTGCGTTCCTCTGTCTGACACTATCTTCTTTGGCACACCATGAAGACAAACGATCCGAGACATATACAACTCTGCCAGTACTGCACTGCTATAGTTGGTCTTGACAGGTATGAAGTGGGCTGACTTGGTCAAACGGTCCACTACTACCCAAATAGAATCGTAGCCGGCTCGAGTGCGAGGCAATCCGACTATGAAATCCATGCCGATTTCATCCCATTTCCACTGAGGGATCTGCAACGGTTGTAACAATCCAGCAGGTCTCTGGTGCTCTGCCTTAATTCTTCGACAACTATCACACATAGCCACATGCTCTGCGATTTCCCTCTTCATTCCGTACCACCAGAATTTCTTCTTCAGATCCTGATACATCTTCTCACTGCCAGGGTGAATCGAATAGGCTGTCTCATGAGCTTCCTTGAGAATCAACTCCCGAATGGACTGGACATTGGGAACGCACAGGCGGTCTTTAAACCATATCACACCTTCTGCATCTTTACGAAAATCTTTGCCTCTGCCATATAGAATCAGTCGCCGAATCTCACTGATCTTTTCATCATTCTTCTACGCTTCTTTGATTTCTCGCTCCAAGGTAGGTTCCAACTCAACTGTGACTCCTCACGAATTGTTCAGAAACCCGAGACTCAACCTGTCAAACTCCTTGGCCAACTCATAAGGCATCGGACGAGCGACCATCAGATTGACTTGACTCTTCCTGCTCAAAGCATCTGCCACTACGTTCGCTTTGCCTGGATGGTAATGAATCTCCAACTCATAGTCTTTGATCAACTCTAACCATCTTCGCTGCCTCATATTCAATTCTGACTGAGTGAATATGTACTTCAGACTCTTGTGGTCTGTGTAGACATCGCATTTCTGTCCATACAGATAGTGCCTCCATGTCTTCAGTGCGTGAACCACTGCTGCCAACTCTAGGTCATGGATTGGGTAATTCTTCTCATGAACCTTCAGCTATCGGGACGAGTAAGCCACAACTCTTCCCTCTTGCGTCAACACGCATCCCAAACCTGTGTAACAAGCATCACAGTACACAGAGAAGGGCTTGTGCACATCAGGCAAGACTAGGACAGGCGCTGTTGTCAACTTCTCTTTCAGCGCTTCGAAGGCCTCTTGACATTTCTGGGTCCACTTGAACTCAACCTTGTTGCCTAGCAACGCTGTCATTGGTTTTGCAATCTTCGAAAACCCTTCAATGAATCGCCGATAATATCCGGCCATTCCAATGAAACTCTTGATTCCTCAAGCATCTGTTGGCGCTTTCCAGTTCAGAATGTCTGCCACTTTCTTCGGATCCATAGCCAATCCTTCTTTGTTGATTATGTGACCCAAAAACAGGACCTCATTGATCCAGAACTCACACTTGCTCAACTTTGCATACAACTGGTGCTCTCGCAATCTCTGCAATACCATCCTCAAATGATCTGCATGTTCTTCTTCACTTTGAGAATAAACCAGAATGTCATCAATGAATACCACCACAAACTTATCAAGATAATCCATGAATACGCTGTCCATCAAGTTCATGAAAAACGCTGGTGCATTGGTCAAACCAAAAGACATCACTGTGAACTCATATAACCCATACTTGGTAGTGAATGCCGTCTTCGGAATGTCCGAAGGTCGGATCCTGAGCTGATGATAACCTGACCTCAGATCGATCTTGGAGAACACACTTGCTCCTCTCAACTGGTCGAACAGATCTTCTATTCTGGGCAAAGGGTATTTGTTCTTGATCGTGACTTCATTCAAAGCTCGATAATCGATACACATCCTTTTGGTGCCGTCTTTCTTTTCCACGAACAAGACAGGGGCGGCCCAAGGCGAGGTGCTTGGCCGGATGTAACCTTTCTCTGACAGCTCATCAATCTGCTTCTTAAGCTCAACCAACTCTAGTCTGGATATTCTGTAAGCTCTCTTAAAGATGGGGGCGGTTCCAGGAAGAAGCTCTATGGCAAACTCAACTTTCCGCTCTGGTGGCATACCCGGTAAGTCCTTTGGAAACACGTCTGGAAATTCAGACACAACCTTGATACTCTCAATTGGGTCTGCTTCACTGCTATCGACAGCCATCTGATAACAACTTCCTTTCTTCGGCTCAGGCGGGACTAACTCGGTCACCACTTCCTCTCCTAGTGGGGACACTAACTTGATTGTCCTTTTATCACAACTGATAACTGCCTGATACTTATCTAGCCAATTCATCCCTAGGATGACATCTATTCCCTGAGTACCCATTACTATAAGGTTAGCGGGAAACGCTATCCCCCTTATTTCCATGTTTACATTCAAACAAATGCTATCAGCTCGAATTCTACCACCGGCTGAGTCAATTTGAATGGGGGTTGACATGGTAGTAATTGGAAGATTATGTGCTTCTACCCATGATGCAGTAATGAAAGAATGCGTTGCTCCAGTATCAAATAACACTTCTGCAATATGGGAGTTGACTGGGAACATACCTACTATCATGTCGGGGGTCTCCTGAACTGCTTCAGCCTCCAAGTGGTTCAGTCTTCCATGATTATAACGCGGCTGAGGGCGATTGCCTGCTCCAGGCTGAGACACATTCTGCTTTGCTGGGGCATTGGGGCCTGACTGCTGCTGGGCTGCCTTCTTCGGGCATTGCATCACCCAGTGGCCTTGCTCTCCACAGTGGAAACATGCTCTGTTTCCAACCTGAGCTGGTGCTGCCTGACTGTTCTGCTGGTTTGCTGGGGCAGAAAGACGAGGTGTCTGTTGATTCTGCCTCTGAAACTGACCTCCTGACTGATTGCTCTGACGGTTCTGGTACTGGTGCTGAGGGTACTGCCTTTGGAACTGCTGATGCTGCTGAGGTGGACGCTGGTTCTGCCTGAACTGCTGAGGTTGATTGCCTGAGAAACGAGGACGGTTGCTGCTTCCAGGCTGGGGTCCACTGATCTTGCGCTTACGATCCTCCATCTCCTTACGCTTTCTTTCTGTCATGATTGCTCTGTCAATCAGGTGCTGGAATGTCGGGAAGGTGTGATTCATCAGTTGGTTCTGAAGAGGGTCAACCAAGCCTCTCAAGAAACGGTACTGTCGCTTGGCGTCGGTGTTGACATCTTCAGGAGCATAGCGAGACAACTGCAGAAACCTGTCTCGATACTCACTGACAGATGATGACCCTTGCTTAAGGGCCAGGAACTCCTCCTTCTTCACTGTCATCAGACCTGCAGGCACATGGTACTGACGAAAGCTACCTCTGAACTCTTCCCAGGTGATGGCATCGGGGTTGGCATGGGTGGCGAGATAAGACTCCCACCATGATTGGGTTGCTCCTCTCAACAGACGGGGACCATATAGAACTTTCTCCCTGTCATCGCACTGAGCGGTATGCAACTCCCGCTCCACAGTGCGCAGCCAATCTTCAGCATCCATGGGGTCAGAAGAGTGAGCAAACGTTGGTGGATGACCTCTCATGAATTCAGCACGCTTGTCTCTGGGCATCTGAGGCATATGAGGCTGAGGTGGAGCCTGCTGCTGTTGCTGTTGCTGCTGCTGCTAAATGGCGGCCAGAGTCTGACCGATGGCTTGAACTGCCTGAGTCTGCATCAGAAACATCTGCTCGATCGACATCGGGGGCGGGGGCGGCAGGTGCTGCTGCTGGGGCACCTCATCCTGCGGAGCGACTCGCTCCTGCTGAGCACGCCTTCTTCCTCTGCGCCTGTTCTCTGACATCTGCAGAATGCAACCACACATCATAACTGATCTGGCAAATCTTGCAGCATAAGAAAAGAGTATAGAATTCTTCAACAGCACTGAACAGATGAGCATCTTCACTGATCTCCAACACAGACCACACAGCTTCTCAGATAGAGAGGAAAGTGGAATAAAGGTTTCCCAACTATATAACTAACTCCATTAACATAATATGTAAACCAAAATGCAGGGGGTACCCACACTCTGGTGACAGTCATTACAAAAATCCAAACCAAACATAGTTCATCATGACAAACACAAATGCACATGATATAGCAAACTACCCTGTCTAACTAAGACTAACTAAAAGCGAGACTAACGCTAAGACTGTAGCTTCTACGTATATATTTTGTATTAATTACAAGATCCAACTCTAGCGATCTATGGTTCTAGATTTATCTTGGTCTTGCAGTCGGGATTGTCATAAGACTGGCGTCCACGCCGAGGTGAGCGGTACGGGTGCTGAGTCCCAACGGGGGCGGGGAAACCATCATCCAAGTGACGACGTTCCGCGCGCTCAGCCTGCAGCAGGGCGATCTCAGCACGAGCCCTACTCAGCTCGTCTAATGCATGGTCCAGCTCCGTGTTTAGCACGGCGGCTAGGTTGACTGTGCTGCTCAACCTAGGATTGTCCTCACCAGCAGGTGAAACAATCACTCCTCCTGTGCTGCCAGATGGACGGCGGGGGTAATACTTCAGGTCGAGACCGTCAGCTACCCCACCGAGAACCGAGCAGTAGTGCGAAAGCGCACGCCGTGCAGCGTCCTGCATGGCTGCCTCAGCTGAGTCCCGCTCAGAGATGGAATAGTGCTCTGAGCAGGCCTCCGCGCCCTGGAGACTGTTCTCCGGACGGCGCACCAAACAGGTCGCCTCCCAGCGGTCCGGGTAGACCCCGCGACTATGCTGGTAGACCACACAGCGATACTCGATGGACCAAGTATGTCGGTCAAGTGTCTGACGTAGCAGGGTGTCGAGCGCGTCGTGGAAGTGACACCCGCGAGCAGCGTCGCGAGTGATGGGTCGAGCAACCCATCCTTCCGGCTCATGGTCAACAGGGAAGTCAGTGTCGTGGCTCGGGCTGTCGTCGCCACCTCCATCGTCTGGGTCTCCTCCAGCAGCTACTCCAAGGGCCGGGGCGCCCAGTGGTGGTGCAGGGGGTGCCTCCAGGGGAAGCACAGGGGAGCAGCTCCTCACAGACTCTATCTCCTGCTGGAGCGAGAAAGAGGAGCCCTGCTGCTCCTGTCGTCGACGTTCCTGCTCCTCATGCAGACGGTGGTGCAGCCTCTCCAAGTGGCTGGACTGTCCGGCCACGGGACGGCGAAGCGGACGCTCAGCAAGGCGGGAGGGTAAGAAGGGGATGACGGACTTTCGTGCAGTGTGTCTAAGTCGAGCCATCTACAAAAGACACCGCAAGCAAAAGAGTGAGAACAGAATTAATATGACCAGCAAATAATGAATCATAAATAAATGAAGGATTAGAATAAAACACAATTTTCAGCAAGGTATAATATATAGTAGAACATAGGTTTGGTCGGTATGACCAACTTTTGAAGGGGTACCAAAGTCAAGGCAGGGATAGAGGTCTATAATCCTTAGAACGACCATTCTGCTCTAGGTTAGCGGTCCTACAGTCAGCACGGCTTTGATACCACTTATGTCACACCCGGTTTTAGAAGGTAAACCGAATGCGAACCATGTACGTGCCAGGATCAGTTATTCACGTACACAGCAGTTACATAACATGGACATCATCACACAGTGCTCAAAATAGTATTAAAAGGGAAATAATAGTCGATTACATCATACGTCTGAGACGTCCATATAGTCCTTACAATAAATCAAAGTGCGAAAACGAAACGTAGATAACCGCGGCCTTCACAGGCAGCCGACTGGGGGTTGCCGCTAACCCACACCTAGAACTCGTCGTAGTCTTGGAACTCCTGGAAGTCTCCTTCCACAGCTTCATCTTCTCCTGAGCAGTGGTTGCAATGCTGACAACCTGGGGGGTTTGGTGTGTAGAGCAAGAGTGAGTACACATCAACATACTCAGCAGGTATCCTGTTTGGCTGTAGTGGACTAGCTTTATGTGGGGGTAAGTCAAGCAGTTGCTTTTAGTTGGTCAGTTTATTATTTACTAGTAGAAAGCCAGGTTTTAGCATTAACCCAAGTTATTAACCCAAAGTACCCTTTCCAAACGGAAAGAATACCACTTACCATTACCATAAGCACAATCATAACCATCCTCATTGTCATCTGTAAACCAAAATGTCTCTGATCAAGTACCACTAATCACTGGAGCTCCCTTGGCCGCTCATAACCGCGAGCACGGCTGATATATCAGCTTTCAAACACTCTACAGAGGTTGTGCACTTTACCCACAAGCCGTGATTCCCTCTTGCCTCAGGCCGATCAAACCCTTAAACACTACCAAGGTGAATAGGCAGGGTCTCACTACGTAGCCTTTACAAAGATTTCCCCGGGGCTGTAGCCGCCCGTTAGGTTTCCTAAATGTACCGCACTCCTCCCCAAGGGACAAATCAACCTTGGCAGAGCGAGCCGCATACACCGAGCCCCATTAACAGCACAACGGCTAAGCGAACTACACCCCGGTTCCTCTAATTATTCAGCTAAGGGCGTCCCACTCCACCCTCATGGTTGCACTATTTTCCCGGGCGGTCATCCATAGAACAGGTCCTTACGGAGAGGCACTCGAGAAACCGCTCGAGCCCCCTTGAAGACCACAAGTACAACATCATAATAAGAGAAGGGAAAACAGCGTATCATATAATCTCATCATGTTCATTGATTAGAGTTTGAGCAATAGCATAGAGCTAAATAATAATAATCCGACCCAAATAGGTAAACAAGGACATGGATAACAAAAGCTAGTCAATCCTTAGGTATAAATGTGTAATGCGGGAGGTGAATTAAAGAATGAATAGGACAGAGATAGGTCAAAGGACACTTGCCTCCACCAACCGACTGCTGCTCAGGGGCTTCTGCTGCGAGTTCTTCGGGCTCTCCAACCGGATCGTTCTCTAAGCGATTGCAAGCATACATACATCCATCCATTGAAATTAGGAAACCAACAATACACCATACAAGAGAACAAATAAAGTAAATATGCATAGAATATCACATACGATGATGAATTTACCATGGTTAGAAAGAAATGAGAAAAGGTCTCGCGAGAGTTAAAGCTTATGCCCGAGACACACTACGGGTTGGTGAATAATTAGACGTCACGTATTCTAGTTCCAATTGGTTCTAACAAAAGAATTAGCCACATGCACTAATGTAAACGTGACCACTTTTAGTAGATTAACATTGAATAAGATAGACGATTAGCTATACAAATTAACTAATGTAACCAATTTCCAAATTGGGACTCCTATCTTATTAATATAAACAACGTGATTAGCGCATATAGGATACGGGGGGGGGTAGACGGGGCTAGGGGTAGACGATCGTGTCGCGAGCGCAACAGGGCGCTATGCGTCGCGTCGCGAGCACGACGAGCTACGCCAGAACGCTGCGCGAACACGCGCGCGCGCAAAGTCACACTTAACGTGCTGCGAACGAGTCGCGCACGCGTCGGGGCCGTGCGCTGGCCGAGCTCGAGGCCACGCCGAGGGCCGACGCGACGCGAGCAAGGCACGGCGGGGCGAGCGGGTAAGCACGGCGCACGGGCGGGGCGAAGCACGGGCAGGGGGCGGTCGGGCCGGGGTCGGCCGAGCCAGGGCACGGGGCGGTCGGGCCGGGGCACGGGGCGGCCGAACCGGGGCGGGGGCGGCCGAACCGGGGCACGGCGGGGCGGGGGCGGTCGAGGCCGGGCGCGGGGCGGTTGGGCCGGGGCCGGGGCGCGGGCGACCGAGCCGGGGCGGGGACGGCCGGGCCGAGGCGGGGGCGGCCGAACCGGGGTGGGGAACGTCGGGGCGGGCGCGGGAGGCGGCCGAGCCGGGCGGGGGCGGCCGAGCAGGGGCCGGGACGGCCGGGCCGGGCGGCCGAGCCGGGGCGGGGCGAGGCGGCGCGGGGACGGCTGAGCCGGGGCGCGGCGAGGCTGAGAGCACCTAGAGGGGGGGGTGAATAGGTGATCCTGTAAAAACTTCAAACTTAAGCCACAAAAACTTGTTAAGCGTTAGCACAGTTAATGCCAAGTGGCTAAGGTGAAGTCTCAACAAAACACAATACCACAAGAATCAAGCACAGAGGGACACGGTGGTTTATCCCGTGGTTCGGCCAAGCCAATGCTTGCCTACTTCCACGTTGTGGCGTCCCAACGGACGAGGGTTGCAATCAACCCCTCTCAAGCGGTCCAAAGACCCACTTGAATACCACGGTGTTTTGTTGTTCTTATCTCAATCCTGATTGCGAGGAATCTCCACAACTTGGAGCCTCTCGCCCTTACAAAAGATGTTCACAAAGAATCACGGAGTAAGGGAGGGATTAGCAACTCACACACAACACAGAGATCACAGCGAATACGCACACACAAAACCCAGACTTGAGCTCAAGAGGCTAACACACTAGAACGGAGCTCAAATCACTAGAATGTCAAACAAGTGCGCAAGATTGATGTGTGAGTGATCAAGAGTGCTCAAGGAATGCTTAGTAACTGCCTCCATGCGCCAAGGGGTCCCTTTTATAGCCCCAAGGCAGCTAGGAGCCGTTGGGAACAAATCTGGAAGGCCATCTTTGCCTTCTGTCTCGTGGCGCACCGGACAGTCCGGTGCACACCGGACACTGTCCGGTGCCCGATTTGTTTCCAAAAACAGCACTTCTGACCGTTGCTGGCTGCTCCAGATCTGCGCTCAGTTGGCGCACCGGACATGTCCGGTGCACACCGGACAGTCCGGTGTTCCTTCCCGACCGTTGGCTTGGCCACGTGTCCCGCGCGGATTGCGCGGCCGACCGTTGGCCCTGGCCGACCGTTGGCTCACCGGACAGTCCGGTGCACACCGGACAGTCCGGTGAATTATAGCCGTACGCCGTCGGCGAATTCCCGAGAGCGGCCAGTTCGCGCCGAGGAGGCCTGGCGCACCGGACACTGTCCGGTGCACACCGGACAGTCCGGTGCTCCAGACCGAGCTGGGTCTTGGCTGCACACAGCCAAGTCATTTCTCCTCTTCTCTCTTCCTGTTTCTAACACTTAGACAAATATGTTAGTCCACAAAACCAATGTACTAAGGCTTAGAAACATACCTTTACTTCATGATTTGCACCTTGTTCCATTTTACAAATAGGTACCTGTGTTGAGCACTAAATCACCAAAATCCTTAGAAATGGCCCAAGGGCACATTTCCCTTTCAATCTCCCCCTTTTTGGTGATTTATGCCAACACTTCATAAAGCCACTAGAACAAGTGCAAACTCAATTCAAATGACATAAATTTAGGTGTTATTCAATTTTGGCATATATGGATCATCCTTTGCCACCACTTGGTTTGTTTTTGCAAATCAAACACAAATCTCTATCTCTAAGTTAAACACACATGTTTAAGCATAAAGAGAGTCATTCAAAAAGAGATTGATCAAGAATTTCAAAAACTCCCCCTTTTTCCCATAATCAATACTTCTCCCCACAAGAAGCCAACTTTTGACAAGAGAGACATCAAAAGAGTTTTGACAAACCAAACGCTCTATTCTACTATTTTCAAAAACTCTCAAGTGGTAGCTGATCCATTTATCACTTTGGCCTTTATTTTCTCCCCCTTTGGCATCAAGCACCAAAACGGGATCAATCTTGGCCCTATAACCCCATTGCCTCACCAAAATCTTCAATTAAGAGCAAATGGCAATAAGAGTTCATGAGATGGACTTGGAATAAGTTACCCCTCATCGGAGTGCAGTGGAAGTCTTTCATGGTCCAAGTCCACCTTTACCCTTTCAATTCTCCTTTGTGACTAACACAAGCAAACTCAAACATATGGTTAGTCTCAAAGGGTCAAGTTGTAACACATCTCCCCCTAAACATGTGCATCACATTGCAACGGACTTGTGAGGTCCAGGGAGTGTTTGTACAACTTGAGCACCATAATAAGCAACAAAATGCAGAATGAACATGATCAAAGGCATAGATACATGTATGCTACGATTCAATCCAAGTTCCGCGAATCTAAGACATTTAGCTCACTACGCAGCCTGCAAAAGGTCTTCTCATCTAAAGGCTTTGTAAAGATATCGGCTAGCTGGTTCTCGGTGCTAACATAAAACACTTCGATATCTCCCTTTTGCTGGTGGTCTCTCAAAAAGTGATGCCGGATGTCAATGTGCTTTGTGCGGCTGTGTTCAACAGGATTTTCCGCTATTCGGATAGCACTCTCATTATCACATAGGAGTGGGACTTTGCTCAGATTGTAGCCAAAGTCCCTGAGGGTTTGCCTCATCCAAAGTAGTTGCGCGCAACACTGACCTGCGGCAACATACTCGGCCTCAGCGGTGGATAGGGCAACGGAGGTTTGTTTCTTGGAATTCCATGACACCAGGGACCTTCCTAAGAATTGGCACGTCCCCGATGTACTCTTCCTATCGACCTTACATCCAGCATAGTCGGAATCTGAGTACCCAATCAAGTCAAAGTTAGACCCCTTTGGATACCAGATCCCGAAGCAAGGCGTAGCGACTAAATATCTAAGAATTCGCTTCACCGCCACCAAGTGACATTCCTTAGGATCGGATTGAAATCTAGCACACATGCATACGCTAAGCATAATATCCGGTCTACTAGCATATAAATAAAGTAAAGACCCTATCATTGACCGGTATGCTTTTTGATCAACGGACTTACCTCCTTTGTTGAGGTCGGTGTGTCCGTCGGTTCCCATCGGAGTCTTTGCGGGCTTGGCGTCCTTCATCCCAAACCGCTTTAGCAGATCTTGCGTGTACTTCGTTTGGGAGATGAAGGTGCCGTCCTTGAGTTGCTTCACTTGGAACCCAAGGAAGTAATTCAACTCGCCCATCATCGACATCTCGAATTTCTGCGTCATCACCCTGCTAAACTCTTCACAAGACTTTTGATTAGTAGACCCAAATATTATGTCATCGACATAAATTTGGCATACAAACAAATCACCATCACATGTCTTTGTAAAGAGAGTTGGATCGGCTTTCCCAACCTTGAAAGCATTAGCAAGTAAGAAATCTCTAAGGCATTCATACCATGCTCTTGGGGCTTGTTTAAGTCCATAGAGCGCCTTAGAGAGCTTACACACATGGTCGGGGTACCGCTCATCCTCGAAGCCAGGGGGTTGCTCCACGTACACCTCTTCCTTTATTGGCCCGTTGAGGAATGCGCTCTTCACATCCATTTGGTACAACCTGAAAGAATGGTGAGCGGCATATGCTAGCAAGATACGAATGGACTCTAGCCTAGCCACAGGAGCAAAAGTCTCCTCAAAGTCCAAACCCGCGACTTGGGCATAACCTTTTGCCACAAGTCGAGCCTTGTTCCTCGTCACCACCCCGTGCTCGTCCTGTTTGTTGCGGAACACCCACTTGGTTCCCACAACATTTTGCTTGGGACGAGGCACCAGTGTCCAAACTTCGTTGCGCTTGAAGTTATTGAGTTCCTCCTGCATGGCCAACACCCAATCCGGATCTAGCAAGGCCTCCTCTACCCTGAAAGGCTCAATAGAGGAGACAAAAGAGTAATGCTCACAAAAATTAACTAATCGAGATCGAGTAGTTACTCCCTTGCTAATGTCACCCAAAATTTGGTCGACGGGATGATCCCTTTGAATCATCGCTCGAACTTGGGTTGGAGGTGCCGGTTGTGCTTCTTCCTCCATCACTTGATCGTCTTGTGCTCCCCCTTGATCACACGCCTCCTTTTGATGAACCTGTTCATCGTCTTGAGTTGGGGGATGCACCGTCGATGAGGAAGAAGGTTGATCACGTTCATCCTGTTCCTGTGGCCGAACGTCTCCAATCGCCATGGTTCGTATAGCGGCCGTCGGAACATCTTCTTCATCTACATCATCACAATCAACAACTTGCTCTCTTGGAGAGCCATTAGTCTCATCAAATACAACGTCGCTAGAGACTTCAACCAAACCCGATGATTTGTTGAAGACTCTATACGCCTTTGTATTTGAATCATAACCTAATAAAAACCCTTCTACAGCTTTGGGAGCAAACTTAGAATTTCTACCCTTCTTCACTAGAATGTAGCACTTGCTCCCAAATACACGAAAGTACGATACATTGGGTTTGTTACCGGTTAGTAGCTCATATGACGTCTTCTTGAGGAGGCGGTGAAGGTAGACCCTGTTGATGGCGTGGCAAGCCGTGTTCACGGCTTCCGACCAAAAGCACTCGGGGGTCTTGAACTCTCCAAGCATTGTCCTCGCCATATCGATTAGCGTCCTGTTCTTCCTCTCTACCACACCATTTTGTTGTGGTGTGTAGGGAGTGGAGAACTCGTGCTTGATCCCTTCCTCCTCAAGAAACTCCTCCACTTGAAGGTTCTTGAACTCGGACCCGTTGTCGCTCCTTATCTTCTTCACCTTGAGCTCAAACTCATTTTGAGCTCTCCTGAGGAAGCGCTTGATGGTCCCTTGGGTTTCAGACTTATCCTGCAAAAAGAATACCCAAGTGAAGCGGGAAAAGTCATCAACAATAACTAAACCATACTTACTTCCTCCTATGCTTAGATAGGCGACGGGTCCGAAGAGGTCCATATGCAGCAGCTCCAGGGGTCTCGACGTGGTCATCACGTTCTTGCTGTGATGTGCTCCTCCCACTTGTTTACCTGCCTGACAAGCTGCACAAGGTCTATCTTTTTCGAAATAAACATTTGTTAGACCTATCACGTGTTCTCCCTTTAGAAGCTTGTGGAGGTTCTTCATCCCCACATGTGCTAAGCGGCGATGCCACAGCCAGCCCATGCAAGTCTTAGCCATTAAGCATGCATCTAGACCGGCCTCTTCTTTTGCAAAATCAACTAAATAAAGCTTGCCGTCTAGTACACCCTTAAAAGCTAGTGAACCATCACATCTTCTAAAGACAGACACATCTACATTTGTAAAAAGGCAATTGTATCCCATTTGACATAATTGACTAACAGATAGCAAATTATATCCAAGACTCTCCACTAAGAATACATTTGAGATAGAATGCTCATTAGAAATTGCAATTTTACCTAGCCCTTTTACCTTGCCTTGATTCCCATCACCGAATATAATTGAATCTTGGGAATCCTTATTCTTGACGTAGGAGGTGAACATCTTCTTCTCCCCCGTCATATGGTTTGTGCATCCGCTGTCGATAATCCAGCTTGAACCCCCGGATGCATAAACCTGCAAGGCAAATTTAGGCTTGGGTCTTAGGTACCCAACTCATGTTGGGTCCTGCAAGGTTAGCACAAATATCTTTAGGGACCCAAATGCAAGATTTATCTCCCTTGCATCTAGCCCCTAATTTCCTAGCAACTACCTTCTTACCCTTTCTACAAATAGCAAAGGGAGCATTACAAGCATAATAAATGGTAGAAGGTTCATTCACTACTTTCCTAGGAGCATGAATAACATTCTTCCTAGGTACATGAGCATTATCTCTCCTAGGCATATGTACAACATTTCTCCTACACATATCTCTACCATGATTATAAGAAGAACTAGAAGCAAACATTGCATGAGAATCATAAGCATATGAATCAAAATGATTATAAGCATTTCTAGCATGTCTCCTATCATAATACATAAAAGCATGATTCTTTTTAGTATTACTAGCCATCGGGGCCTTCCCCTTCTCCTTGACGAAGATGGGAGCCTTATGGCTTGTTAAGTTCTTGGCTTCCCTCTTGAAGCCAAGCCCATCCTTAATTGAGGGGTGTCTACCAATCGTGTAGGCATCCCTTGCAAATTTGATTTTATCAACTTCATTCTTGCTAGTCCTAAGTTGGGCATTAAGACTAGCCACTTCATCATTTAATTTGGAAATTTGAACTAGGTGTTCACTACAAGCATTAACATCAAAATCCTTACACCTAGTACAAATTTCAACATGTTCAACACAAGAATTTGATTTACTAGCTACTTCTAGTTTAGCACTTAAATCAATATTAACACTTCTTAAGGTAGAAATGGTTTCATGACAGGAAGATATTTCACTAGAAAGCATTTCATTTCTTTTCACTTCTAAAGCATATGATTTTTGTGCCTCTACAAATTTATCATGTTCATCATACAATAAATCTTCTTGCTTTTCTAAAAGCCTATCCTTTTCATTCAATGCATTAATTAATTCATTGATTTTCTCTATCTTAGATCTATCTAAGCCCTTGAACAAGCAAGAATAATCTATGTCATCATCACTAGACTCACTATCACTAGATGAAGCATAAGTGGAGTCTTGAATACTCACCTTCTTCTCCCTTGCCATAAGGCAAGTGAGACGCTCGTTGGGGAAGAGAGCCGATTTGTTGAAGGCAGTGGCGGCGAGTCCTTCGTTGTCGGAGTCGGAGGAGGAGCAATCCGAGTCCCACTCCTTTCCTAGATGCGCCTCGCCTTTTGCCTTCTTGTATTGCTTCTTCTTCTCTCTTTTGTTCCCCTTTTCCTGGTCACTTTCATTATCGGGACAGTTAGCAATGAAATGACCAAGCTTACCGCATTTGAAGCATGAGCGCTTCCCCTTGGCTTTGGTCTTGCTTGGTTGTCCCTTGTGACCTTTAAGCACCGTCTTGAATCTCTTAATGATGAGAGCCATCTCTTCATCATTAAGGCCAGCCGCCTCAACTTGCGCCACCTTGCTAGGTAGCGACTCCTTGCTCCTCGTTGCCTTTAGAGCAATGGGTTGAGGCTCGTGGAGTGGTCCGTTCAACGCGTCGTCGACGTATCTTGCCTCCTTGATCATCATCCGCCCGCTCACGAATTTTCCAAGCACTTCCTCGGGCGTCATCATCGTGTACCTGGGATTCTCACGAATATTGTTCACGAGATGAGGATCAAGTACGGTAAAGGACCTGAGCATTAGGCGGACGACGTCGTGGTCCGTCCATCGCGTGCTCCCGTAGCTTCTTATCTTGTTGATAAGGGTCTTGAGCCGGTTGTACGTTTGCGTTGGCTCCTCGCCCCTTATCATCGCGAACCGTCCAAGCTCGCCCTCCACCAACTCCATCTTGGTGAGTAAGGTGACGTCGTTCCCCTCATGAGAAATCTTGAGGGTGTCCCAGATTTGCTTGGCGTTGTCCAAGCCGCTCACCTTATGGTATTCATCCCTGCACAAGGAAGCTAGAAGAACAGTAGTAGCTTGTGCATTTTTATGAATTTGTTCATTAATGAACATGGGACTATCCGAACTATCAAAGTGCATTCCACTCTCTACAATCTCCCATATACTAGGATGGAGAGAGAATAGGTGACTACGCATTTTGTGACTCCAAAATCCGTAGTCCTCTCCATCAAAGTGTGGGGGCTTGCCAAGTGGAATGGAGAGCAAATGAGAATGTGAACTTTGCGGAATACGAGAGTAATCAAAGGAAAAGTTCGAATTAACCGGTTTTCTCCTCTCGTAGTCGTTGTGGTCCTCATCCTTTTGGGAAGAAGTAGACTCGTCGCTGTCGTAGTAGATGATCTCCTTGATGCGCCTGGTCTTCTTCTTCTTCCCATCCTTTCGTCTTTGACCCGAGCCGGAGTCGGTAGGCTTGTCGTCCTTTGGCTCGTTGACGAAGGTCTCCTTCTCTTTGTCGTTGAACACTATACCCTTCCCCTTAGGATCCATCTATTCGGGCGGTTAGTCCCTTTGTGAATAGAACGGCTCTGATACCAATTGAGAGCACCTAGAGGGGGGGGTGAATAGGTGATCCTGTAAAAACTTCAAACTTAAGCCACAAAAACTTGTTAAGCGTTAGCACAGTTAATGCCAAGTGGCTAAGGTGAAGTCTCAACAAAACACAATACCACAAGAATCAAGCACAGAGGGACACGGTGGTTTATCCCGTGGTTCGGCCAAGCCAATGCTTGCCTACTTCCACGTTGTGGCGTCCCAACGGACGAGGGTTGCAATCAACCCCTCTCAAGCGGTCCAAAGACCCACTTGAATACCACGGTGTTTTGTTGTTCTTATCTCAATCCTGATTGCGAGGAATCTCCACAACTTGGAGCCTCTCGCCCTTACAAAAGATGTTCACAAAGAATCACGGAGTAAGGGAGGGATTAGCAACTCACACACAACACAGAGATCACAGCGAATACGCACACACAAAACCCAGACTTGAGCTCAAGAGGCTAACACACTAGAACGGAGCTCAAATCACTAGAATGTCAAACAAGTGCGCAAGATTGATGTGTGAGTGATCAAGAGTGCTCAAGGAATGCTTAGTAACTGCCTCCATGCGCCAAGGGGTCCCTTTTATAGCCCCAAGGCAGCTAGGAGCCGTTGGGAACAAATCTGGAAGGCCATCTTTGCCTTCTGTCTCGTGGCGCACCGGACAGTCCGGTGCACACCGGACACTGTCCGGTGCCCGATTTGTTTCCAAAAACAGCACTTCTGACCGTTGCTGGCTGCTCCAGATCTGCGCTCAGTTGGCGCACCGGACATGTCCGGTGCACACCGGACAGTCCGGTGTTCCTTCCCGACCGTTGGCTTGGCCACGTGTCCCGCGCGGATTGCGCGGCCGACCGTTGGCCCTGGCCGACCGTTGGCTCACCGGACAGTCCGGTGCACACCGGACAGTCCGGTGAATTATAGCCGTACGCCGTCGGCGAATTCCCGAGAGCGGCCAGTTCGCGCCGAGGAGGCCTGGCGCACCGGACACTGTCCGGTGCACACCGGACAGTCCGGTGCTCCAGACCGAGCTGGGTCTTGGCTGCACACAGCCAAGTCATTTCTCCTCTTCTCTCTTCCTGTTTCTAACACTTAGACAAATATGTTAGTCCACAAAACCAATGTACTAAGGCTTAGAAACATACCTTTACTTCATGATTTGCACCTTGTTCCATTTTACAAATAGGTACCTGTGTTGAGCACTAAATCACCAAAATCCTTAGAAATGGCCCAAGGGCACATTTCCCTTTCAGAGGCGGGGCCGGCCGAGGTCGGGGACAGGGGGGCCGAGGGCGGCCGAGCTGGGCGGCCGAGCGGGCGAGGCCGGGGTCGGGGCGCGGCAGGGCGGGGGCGGCGGAGGCGGCCGAGCCGGGTGGCCGGGCGGGCGAGCCGGGGCCGGGGCGAGCGCGCCCACGGCGCGGGGAAGGGCGCCGACGAGAGGGGGAAGGGGGAGGAAGTGAGGGAGGAGAGGGGAGGGGGAGGGAGGGCCTCACCGCGGCGGGGGAGGGCGGCGCGGCGGCGGCGGCGCTAGGGCAGGGAGAGGGCGGCGGCGGTTAGGGTAGGGGAGGGGAGAGAGAGAGGGAGAGGGAGGGGATTTTTGGAAAAAGAAAAAAAAAGAAAAGGGGAGGGGGCGGCTGGGCCGGCTGGGCCCAAAGGGGGGAGAGGGGCGCGCGGCTGGGCCGGCGCGGGGCCCACGCGGGAGGGGGGGAGGGGGCGGCTGGGCCGCCAGCTGGGCCGGTCGAAGGAGGGGGCGGTTGGGCCGAAAGGGGAGAAGGGGGGGAGAGAAAAGAAAAAAAGGCTTTTCTTTTTCTAATTTCTAATTTCCTCTAGATGAAAGCATTCACATTTTTAATCAATCAAAAATATGCATGGTTCGGCATGGTGCATCACACAAAATAAAGTATTTTGAGGTTTTGCTTTACACGAGGCCTAAAGCCAAAACCCGCTGCGACTTTGGAAAAGATCAAGGCTTAGCAAGAAGAAAAGGGAAAAAGGAAAGGGTAACGCCTGAATTTGGTGAGAGAAAAGAAGAAAAAAATCTACCCCCAAATTCAGGGCATTACAATAACCTGCTTCGGCTGACTCTGTTGGGCTACAGCTTCTGCTATCTCCTTCTGTTTTTGAATGGCGACATGGCACATCCTGGTGGTATGGCCCTTGTCCTCTCCGCAGAATAGGCAGTAAGTTTTCCTGGGCTGATCCCCAAACCTTCCTCCGAATCCCCTAGCGCCTCTGCCCCTTGGAGCTGGGGGCCGAGGATAGCTCTGTTGCTGCCCCGAAGCCTAAGAGGAATATTGCGGCCTTTGTTGCTGCTTCCCCTATCGTCATTCTGAGTAGAATGGATAGACCTGACGTGCCTAGGGTGGATTCTCCCTCCGAAGCCCCTGGTCATTTCGGAGAACCTATAAGCTTCCTCCCTCCTTTGCCGGAAGTCATTATCTGCTCTGATATATTCGTCCATCTTCTGAAGCAGCTTCTCCAGGGTCTGAGGGGGTTTCCTGGCAAAGTATTGGGCTGTAGGTCCTGGCTGAAGCCCCTTAATCATGGCCTCAATAACAATCTCATTAGGCACCGTTGGCGCCTGTGCCCTCAGTCGTAAAAACCTTCGGACATACGCCTGAAGGTATTCTTCATGATCCTGAGTGCACTGGAACAAAGCTTGAGCAGTGACCGGTTTTGTCTGAAACCCTTGAAAGCTGGTAATAAGCATATCCTTCAGCTTTTGCCACGATGTGATTGTTCCTGGCCGAAGAGAAGAGTACCAGGTCTGGGCAACATTTTTGACTGCCATGACGAAGGATTTCGCCATGACTGCAGTGTTGCCACCATATGAAGATATGGTTGCTTCGTAGCTCATCAGAAATTGCTTCGGGTCTGAGTGTCCGTCATACATTGGGAGCTGGGGTGGTTTGTAAGATGGGGGCCAAGGTGTAGCCTGCAGTTCAGCTGACAAAGGAGAAGCATCATCGAAAGCAAAATTTCCTTGATGGAAATCATCATACCAGTCATCCTCGTTGACGAAGCCCTCTTGGTGAAGCTCTCTGTACTGGGGCCTCCGGTTTTGTTCATCTTGCGTGAGATGACGAACCTCTTCAGAGGCTTCGTCTATCTGCCTTTGTAGGTTAGATAACCGGGCCATCTTTTCTTTATTCCTTTGCACCTGTTGATGCAGCATCTCCATATTCCTGATTTCTTGGTCCAAATCGTCCTTCTGAGGCGTTGTACTGGTGGCCTTCCTCT